>CAXARO010000485.1:0-11000 GCA_963971305.1 Arcuatula senhousia | reverse complement strand
CAACAAGAAAAAAAGAAGATATCGGGATATGCCGAAAGATGTTGAGAGATAGCGGCATTTTTAAAATTGCATTACCTTGGGGAGTATATTGGGCAGGTAGGAGTATGTTTTATTTAGCAATGCTGCATTTAGTTTTACTTTTGTAATTGCCGTAGTATGCTGTCCACTCTTTTTCGGAACGTCAAATTTTTGACGTTTTTGCGTAAAAAACAACAAGAAAAAAAGAAGATATCGGGATATGCCGAAAGATGTTGAGAGATAGCGGCATTTTTAAAATTGCATTACCTTGGGGAGTATATTGGGCAGGTAGGAGTATGTTTTATTTAGCAATGCTGCATTTAGTTTTACTTTTGTAATTGCCGTAGTATGCTGTCCACTCTTTTTCGGAACGTCAAATTTTTGACGTTTTTGCGTAAAAAACAACAAGAAAAAAAGAAGATATCGGGATATGCCGAAAGATGTTGAGAGATAGCGGCATTTTTAAAATTGCATTACCTTGGGGAGTATATTGGGCAGGTAGGAGTATGTTTTATTTAGCAATGCTGCATTTAGTTTTACTTTTGTAATTGCCGTAGTATGCTGTCCACTCTTTTTCGGAACGTCAAATTTTTGACGTTTTTGCGTAAAAAACAACAAGAAAAAAAGAAGATATCGGGATATGCCGAAAGATGTTGAGAGATAGCGGCATTTTTAAAATTGCATTACCTTGGGGAGTATATTGGGCAGGTAGGAGTATGTTTTATTTAGCAATGCTGCATTTAGTTTTACTTTTGTAATTGCCGTAGTATGCTGTCCACTCTTTTTCGGAACGTCAAATTTTTGACGTTTTTGCGTAAAAAACAACAAGAAAAAAAGAAGATATCGGGATATGCCGAAAGATGTTGAGAGATAGCGGCATTTTTAAAATTGCATTACCTTGGGGAGTATATTGGGCAGGTAGGAGTATGTTTTATTTAGCAATGCTGCATTTAGTTTTACTTTTGTAATTGCCGTAGTATGCTGTCCACTCTTTTTCGGAACGTCAAATTTTTGACGTTTTTGCGTAAAAAACAACAAGAAAAAAAGAAGATATCGGGATATGCCGAAAGATGTTGAGAGATAGCGGCATTTTTAAAATTGCATTACCTTGGGGAGTATATTGGGCAGGTAGGAGTATGTTTTATTTAGCAATGCTGCATTTAGTTTTACTTTTGTAATTGCCGTAGTATGCTGTCCACTCTTTTTCGGAACGTCAAATTTTTGACGTTTTTGCGTAAAAAACAACAAGAAAAAAAGAAGATATCGGGATATGCCGAAAGATGTTGAGAGATAGCGGCATTTTTAAAATTGCATTACCTTGGGGAGTATATTGGGCAGGTAGGAGTATGTTTTATTTAGCAATGCTGCATTTAGTTTTACTTTTGTAATTGCCGTAGTATGCTGTCCACTCTTTTTCGGAACGTCAAATTTTTGACGTTTTTGCGTAAAAAACAACAAGAAAAAAAGAAGATATCGGGATATGCCGAAAGATGTTGAGAGATAGCGGCATTTTTAAAATTGCATTACCTTGGGGAGTATATTGGGCAGGTAGGAGTATGTTTTATTTAGCAATGCTGCATTTAGTTTTACTTTTGTAATTGCCGTAGTATGCTGTCCACTCTTTTTCGGAACGTCAAATTTTTGACGTTTTTGCGTAAAAAACAACAAGAAAAAAAGAAGATATCGGGATATGCCGAAAGATGTTGAGAGATAGCGGCATTTTTAAAATTGCATTACCTTGGGGAGTATATTGGGCAGGTAGGAGTATGTTTTATTTAGCAATGCTGCATTTAGTTTTACTTTTGTAATTGCCGTAGTATGCTGTCCACTCTTTTTCGGAACGTCAAATTTTTGACGTTTTTGCGTAAAAAACAACAAGAAAAAAAGAAGATATCGGGATATGCCGAAAGATGTTGAGAGATAGCGGCATTTTTAAAATTGCATTACCTTGGGGAGTATATTGGGCAGGTAGGAGTATGTTTTATTTAGCAATGCTGCATTTAGTTTTACTTTTGTAATTGCCGTAGTATGCTGTCCACTCTTTTTCGGAACGTCAAATTTTTGACGTTTTTGCGTAAAAAACAACAAGAAAAAAAGAAGATATCGGGATATGCCGAAAGATGTTGAGAGATAGCGGCATTTTTAAAATTGCATTACCTTGGGGAGTATATTGGGCAGGTAGGAGTATGTTTTATTTAGCAATGCTGCATTTAGTTTTACTTTTGTAATTGCCGTAGTATGCTGTCCACTCTTTTTCGGAACGTCAAATTTTTGACGTTTTTGCGTAAAAAACAACAAGAAAAAAAGAAGATATCGGGATATGCCGAAAGATGTTGAGAGATAGCGGCATTTTTAAAATTGCATTACCTTGGGGAGTATATTGGGCAGGTAGGAGTATGTTTTATTTAGCAATGCTGCATTTAGTTTTACTTTTGTAATTGCCGTAGTATGCTGTCCACTCTTTTTCGGAACGTCAAATTTTTGACGTTTTTGCGTAAAAAACAACAAGAAAAAAAGAAGATATCGGGATATGCCGAAAGATGTTGAGAGATAGCGGCATTTTTAAAATTGCATTACCTTGGGGAGTATATTGGGCAGGTAGGAGTATGTTTTATTTAGCAATGCTGCATTTAGTTTTACTTTTGTAATTGCCGTAGTATGCTGTCCACTCTTTTTCGGAACGTCAAATTTTTGACGTTTTTGCGTAAAAAACAACAAGAAAAAAAGAAGATATCGGGATATGCCGAAAGATGTTGAGAGATAGCGGCATTTTTAAAATTGCATTACCTTGGGGAGTATATTGGGCAGGTAGGAGTATGTTTTATTTAGCAATGCTGCATTTAGTTTTACTTTTGTAATTGCCGTAGTATGCTGTCCACTCTTTTTCGGAACGTCAAATTTTTGACGTTTTTGCGTAAAAAACAACAAGAAAAAAAGAAGATATCGGGATATGCCGAAAGATGTTGAGAGATAGCGGCATTTTTAAAATTGCATTACCTTGGGGAGTATATTGGGCAGGTAGGAGTATGTTTTATTTAGCAATGCTGCATTTAGTTTTACTTTTGTAATTGCCGTAGTATGCTGTCCACTCTTTTTCGGAACGTCAAATTTTTGACGTTTTTGCGTAAAAAACAACAAGAAAAAAAGAAGATATCGGGATATGCCGAAAGATGTTGAGAGATAGCGGCATTTTTAAAATTGCATTACCTTGGGGAGTATATTGGGCAGGTAGGAGTATGTTTTATTTAGCAATGCTGCATTTAGTTTTACTTTTGTAATTGCCGTAGTATGCTGTCCACTCTTTTTCGGAACGTCAAATTTTTGACGTTTTTGCGTAAAAAACAACAAGAAAAAAAGAAGATATCGGGATATGCCGAAAGATGTTGAGAGATAGCGGCATTTTTAAAATTGCATTACCTTGGGGAGTATATTGGGCAGGTAGGAGTATGTTTTATTTAGCAATGCTGCATTTAGTTTTACTTTTGTAATTGCCGTAGTATGCTGTCCACTCTTTTTCGGAACGTCAAATTTTTGACGTTTTTGCGTAAAAAACAACAAGAAAAAAAGAAGATATCGGGATATGCCGAAAGATGTTGAGAGATAGCGGCATTTTTAAAATTGCATTACCTTGGGGAGTATATTGGGCAGGTAGGAGTATGTTTTATTTAGCAATGCTGCATTTAGTTTTACTTTTGTAATTGCCGTAGTATGCTGTCCACTCTTTTTCGGAACGTCAAATTTTTGACGTTTTTGCGTAAAAAACAACAAGAAAAAAAGAAGATATCGGGATATGCCGAAAGATGTTGAGAGATAGCGGCATTTTTAAAATTGCATTACCTTGGGGAGTATATTGGGCAGGTAGGAGTATGTTTTATTTAGCAATGCTGCATTTAGTTTTACTTTTGTAATTGCCGTAGTATGCTGTCCACTCTTTTTCGGAACGTCAAATTTTTGACGTTTTTGCGTAAAAAACAACAAGAAAAAAAGAAGATATCGGGATATGCCGAAAGATGTTGAGAGATAGCGGCATTTTTAAAATTGCATTACCTTGGGGAGTATATTGGGCAGGTATGAGTATGTTTTATTTAGCAATGCTGCATTTAGTTTTACTTTTGTAATTGCCGTAGTATGCTGTCCACTCTTTTTCGGAACGTCAAATTTTTGACGTTTTTGCGTAAAAAACAACAAGAAAAAAAGAAGATATCGGGATATGCCGAAAGATGTTGAGAGATAGCGGCATTTTTAAAATTGCATTACCTTGGGGAGTATATTGGGCAGGTAGGAGTATGTTTTATTTAACAATGCTGCATTTAGTTTTACTTTTGTAATTGCCGTAGTATGCTGTCCACTCTTTTTCGGAACGTCAAATTTTTGACGTTTTTGCGTAAAAAACAACAAGAAAAAAAGAAGATATCGGGATATGCCGAAAGATGTTGAGAGATAGCGGCATTTTTAGAATTGCATTACCTTGGGGAGTATATTGGGCAGGTAGGAGTATGTTTTATTTAGCAATGCTGCATTTAGTTTTACTTTTGTAATTGCCGTAGTATGCTGTCCACTCTTTTTCGGAATGTCAAATTTTTGACGTTTTTGCGTAAAAAAACAACAAGAAAAAAAGAAGATATCGGGATATGCCGAAAGATGTTGAGAGATAGCGGCATTTTTAAAATTGCATTACCTTGGGGAGTATATTGGGCAGGTAGGAGTATGTTTTATTTAGCAATGCTGCATTTAGTTTTACTTTTGTAATTGCCGTAGTATGCTGTCCACTCTTTTTCGGAACGTCAAATTTTTGACGTTTTTGCGTAAAAAACAACAAGAAAAAAAGAAGATATCGGGATATGCCGAAAGATGTTGAGAGATAGCGGCATTTTTAAAATTGCATTACCTTGGGGAGTATATTGGGCAGGTAGGAGTATGTTTTATTTAGCAATGCTGTATTTAGTTTTACTTTTGTAATTGCCGTAGTATGCTGTCCACTCTTTTTCGGAACGTCAAATTTTTGACGTTTTTGCGTAAAAAACAACAAGAAAAAAAGAAGATATCGGGATATGCCGAAAGATGTTGAGAGATAGCGGCATTTTTAAAATTGCATTACCTTGGGGAGTATATTGGGCAGGTAGGAGTATGTTTTATTTAGCAATGCTGCATTTAGTTTTACTTTTGTAATTGCCGTAGTATGCTGTCCACTCTTTTTCGGAACGTCAAATTTTTGACGTTTTTGCGTAAAAAACAACAAGAAAAAAAGAAGATATCGGGATATGCCGAAAGATGTTGAGAGATAGCGGCATTTTTAAAATTGCATTACCTTGGGGAGTATATTGGGCAGGTAGGAGTATGTTTTATTTAGCAATGCTGCATTTAGTTTTACTTTTGTAATTGCCGTAGTATGCTGTCCACTCTTTTTCGGAACGTCAAATTTTTGACGTTTTTGCGTAAAAAACAACAAGAAAAAAAGAAGATATCGGGATATGCCGAAAGATGTTGAGAGATAGCGGCATTTTTAAAATTGCATTACCTTGGGGAGTATATTGGGCAGGTAGGAGTATGTTTTATTTAGCAATGCTGCATTTAGTTTTACTTTTGTAATTGCCGTAGTATGCTGTCCACTCTTTTTCGGAACGTCAAATTTTTGACGTTTTTGCGTAAAAAACAACAAGAAAAAAAGAAGATATCGGGATATGCCGAAAGATGTTGAGAGATAGCGGCATTTTTAAAATTGCATTACCTTGGGGAGTATATTGGGCAGGTAGGAGTATGTTTTATTTAGCAATGCTGCATTTAGTTTTACTTTTGTAATTGCCGTAGTATGCTGTCCACTCTTTTTCGGAACGTCAAATTTTTGACGTTTTTTGCGTAAAAAACAACAAGAAAATAAAGAAGATATCGGGATATGCCGAAAGATGTTGAGAGATAGCGGCATTTTTAAAATTGCATTACCTTGGGGAGTATATTGGGGCAGGTAGGAGTATGTTTTATTTAGCAATGCTGCATTTAGTTTTACTTTTGTAATTGCCGTAGTATGCTGTCCACTCTTTTTCGGAACGTCAAATTTTTGACGTTTTTGCGTAAAAAACAACAAGAAAAAAAGAAGATATCGGGATATGCCGAAAGATGTTGAGAGATAGCGGCATTTTTAAAATTGCATTACCTTGGGGAGTATATTGGGCAGGTAGGAGTATGTTTTATTTAGCAATGCTGCATTTAGTTTTACTTTTGTAATTGCCGTAGTATGCTGTCCACTCTTTTTCGGAACGTCAAATTTTTGACGTTTTTGCGTAAAAAACAACAAGAAAAAAAGAAGATATCGGGATATGCCGAAAGATGTTGAGAGATAGCGGCATTTTTAAAATTGCATTACCTTGGGGAGTATATTGGGCAGGTAGGAGTATGTTTTATTTAGCAATGCTGCATTTAGTTTTACTTTTGTAATTGCCGTAGTATGCTGTCCACTCTTTTTCGGAACGTCAAATTTTTGACGTTTTTGCGTAAAAAACAACAAGAAAAAAAGAAGATATCGGGATATGCCGAAAGATGTTGAGAGATAGCGGCATTTTTAAAATTGCATTACCTTATTGGGCAGGTAGGAGTATGTTTAATTTAGCAATGCTGCATTTAGTTTTTCTTTTGTAATTGCCGTAGTATGCTGTTTACTCTTTTTCGGAACGTCAAATTTTTGACGTTTTTGCGTAAAAAAAACAACAAGAAAAAAAGAAGATATCGGGATATGCCGAAAGATGTTGAGAGATAGCGGCATTTTTAAAATTGCATTACCTTGGGGAGTATATTGGGCAGGTAGGAGTATGTTTTATTTAGCAATGCTGCATTTAGTTTTACTTTTTGTAATTGCCGTAGTATGCTGTCCACTCTTTTTCGGAACGTCAAATTTTTGACGTTTTTGCGTAAAAAACAACAAGAAAAAAAGAAGATATCGGGATATGCGAAAGATGTTGAGAGATAGCGGCATTTTTAAATTGCATTACCTTGGGGAGTATATTGGGCAGGTAGGAGTATGTTTTATTTAGCAATGCTGCATTTAGTTTTACTTTTGTAATTGCCGTAGTATGCTGTCCACTCTTTTTCGGAACGTCAAATTTTTGACGTTTTTGCGTAAAAAACAACAAGAAAAAAAAGAAGATATCGGGATATGCCGAAAGATGTTGAGAGATAGCGGCATTTTTAAAATTGCATTACCTTGGGGAGTATATTGGGCAGGTAGGAGTATGTTTTATTTAGCAATGCTGCATTTAGTTTTACTTTTGTAATTGCCGTAGTATGCTGTCCACTCTTTTTCGGAACGTCAAATTTTTGACGTTTTTGCGTAAAAAACAACAAGAAAAAAAGAAGATATCGGGATATGCCGAAAGATGTTGAGGAGATAGCGGCATTTTAAAATTGCATTACCTTGGGGAGTATATTGGGCAGGTAGGAGTATGTTTTATTTAGCAATGCTGCATTTAGTTTTTACTTTTGTAATTGCCGTAGTATGCTGTCCACTCTTTTTCGGAACGGTCAAATTTTTGACGTTTTTGCGTAAAAAACAACAAGAAAAAAAGAAGATATCGGGATATGCCGAAAGATGTTGAGAGGATAGCGGCATTTTTAAAATTGCATTACCTTGGGGAGTATATTGGGCAGGTAGGAGTATGTTTTATTTAGCAATGCTGCATTTAGTTTTTCTTTTGTAATTGCCGTAGTATGCTGTTTACTCTTTTCGGAACGTCAAATTTTTGACGTTTTTGCGTAAAAAACAACAAGAAAAAAAGAGATATCGGGATATGCCGAAAGATGTTGAGAGATAGCGGCATTTTTAAAATTGCATTACCTTGGGGAGTTATATTGGGCAGGTAGGAGTATGTTTTATTAGCAATGCTGCATTTAGTTTTACTTTTGTAATTGCCGTAGTATGCTGTCCACTCTTTTTCGGAACGTCAAATTTTTGACGTTTTTGCGTAAAAAACAACAAGAAAAAAAGAAGATATCGGGATATGCCGAAAGATGTTGAGAGATAGCGGGCTATTTTTAAAATTGGCATTACCTTGGAGAGTTATATTGGGCAGGTAGGAGTATGTTTTATTTAGCAATGCTGCATTTAGTTTTACTTTTGTAATTGCCGTAGTATGCTGTCCACTCTTTTTCGGAACGTCAAATTTTTGACGTTTTTGCGTAAAAAACAACAAGAAAAAAAAGAAGATATCGGGATGATGCCGAAAGATGTTGAGAGATAGCGGCATTTTTAAAATTGCATTACCTTGGTGAGTATATTGGGCAGGTAGGAGTATGTTTTATTTAGCAATGCTGCATTTAGTTTTACTTTTGTAATTGCCGTAGTATGCTGTCCACTCTTTTTCGGAACGTCAAATTTTTTGACGTTTTTGCGTAAAAAACAACAAGAAAAAAAGAAGATATCGGGATATGCCGAAAGATGTTGAGAGATAGCGGCATTTTTAAAATTGCATTACCTGGGGAGTATATTGGGCAGGTAGGAGTATGTTTTATTTAGCAATGCTGCATTTAGTTTTACTTTTGTAATTGCCGTAGTATGCTGTCCACTCTTTTTCGGAACGTCCAAATTTTTGACGTTTTTGCGTAAAAAACAACAAGAAAATAAAGAAGATATCGGGATATGCCGAAAGATGTTGAGAGATAGCGGCATTTTTAAAATTGCATTACCTTGGGGAGTATATTGGGCAGGTAGGAGTATGTTTTATTTAGCAATGCTGCATTTAGTTTTACTCTTTGTAATTGCCGTAGTATGCTGTCCACTCTTTTTTCGGAACGTCAAATTTTTGGACGTTTTTGCGTAAAAAACAACAAGAAAAAAAGAAGATATCGGGATATGCCGAAAGATGTTGAGAGATAGCGGCATTTTTAAAAATTTGCATTACCTTGGGGAGTATATTGGGCAGGTAGGAGTATGTTTTATTTAGCAATGCTGCATTTAGTTTTACTTTTGTAATTGCCGTAGTATGCTGTCCACTCTTTTTCGGAACGTCAAATTTTTGACGTTTTTGCGTAAAAAAACAACAAGAAAAAAAGAAGATATCGGGATATGCCGAAAGATGTTGAGAGATAGCGGCATTTTTAAAATTGCATTACCTTGGGGAGTATATTGGGCAGGTAGGAGTATGTTTTATTTAGCAATGCTGCATTTAGTTTTACTTTTGTAATTGCCGTAGTATGCTGTCCACTCTTTTTCGGAACGTCAAATTTTTGACGTTTTTGCGTAAAAACAACAAGAAAAAAAGAAGATATCGGGATATGCCGAAAGATGTTGAGAGATAGCGGCATTTTAAAATTGCATTACCTTGGGGAGTATATTGGGCAGGTAGGAGTATGTTTTATTTAGCAATGCTGCATTTAGTTTTTCTTTTGTAATTGCCGTAGTATGCTGTCCACTCTTTTTCGGAACGTCAAATTTTTGACGTTTTTGCGTAAAAAACAACAAGAAAAAAAGAAGATATCGGGATATGCCGAAAGATGTTGAGAGATAGCGGCATTTTTAAAATTGCATTACCTTGGGGAGTATATTGGGCAGGTAGGAGTATGTTTTATTTAGCAATGCTGCATTTAGTTTTACTTTTGTAATTGCCGTAGTATGCTGTCCACTCTTTTTCGGAACGTCAAATTTTTGACGTTTTTGCGTAAAAAACAACAAGAAAAAAAGAAGATATCGGGATATGCCGAAAGATGTTGAGAGATAGCGGCATTTTTAAAATTGCATTACCTTGGAGAGTATATTGGGCAGGTAGGAGTATGTTTTATTTAGCAATGCTGCATTTAGTTTTACTTTTGTAATTGCCGTAGTATGCTGTCCACTCTTTTTCGGAACGTCAAATTTTTGACGTTTTTGCGTAAAAAACAACAAGAAAAAAAGAAGATATCGGGGATATGCCGAAAGATGTTGAGAGATAGCGGCATTTTTAAAATTGCATTACTTGGGGAGTATATTGGGCAGGTAGGAGTATGTTTTATTTAGCAATGCTGCATTTAGTTTTACTTTTGTAATTGCCGTAGTATGCTGTCCACTCTTTTTCGGAACGTCAAATTTTGACGTTTTTGCGTAAAAAACAACAAGAAAAAAAGAAGATATCGGGATATGCCGAAAGATGTTGAGAGATAGCGGCATTTTTAAAATTGCATTACCTTGGGGAGTATATTGGGCAGGTAGGAGTATGTTTTATTTAGCAATGCTGCATTTAGTTTTTCTTTTGTAATTGCCGTAGTATGCTGTCCACTCTTTTTCGGAACGTCAAATTTTTGACGTTTTTGCGTAAAAAAACAACAAGAAAAAAAGAAGATATCGGGATATGCCGAAAGATGTTGAGAGATAGCGGCATTTTTAAAATTGCATTACCTTGGGGAGTATATTGGGCAGGTAGGAGTATGTTTTATTTAGCAATGCTGCATTTAGTTTTACTTTTGTAATTGCCGTAGTATGCTGTCCACTCTTTTTCGGAACGTCAAATTTTTGACGTTTTTGCGTAAAAAACAACAAGAAAAAAAGAAGATATCGGGATATGCCGAAAGATGTTGAGAGATAGCGGCATTTTTAAAATTGCATTACCTTGGGGAGTATATTGGGCAGGTAGGAGTATGTTTTATTTAGCAATTCTGCATTTAGTTTTACTTTTGTAATTGCCGTAGTATGCTGTCCACTCTTTTTCGGAACGTCAAATTTTTGACGTTTTTGCGTAAAAAACAACAAGAAAAAAAGAAGATATCGGGATATGCCGAAAGATGTTGAGAGATAGCGGCATTTTTAAAATTGCATTACCTTGGGGAGTATATTGGGCAGGTAGGAGTATGTTTTATTTAGCAATGCTGCATTTAGTTTTACTTTTGTAATTGCCGTAGTATGCTGTCCACTCTTTTTCGGAACGTCAAATTTTTGACGTTTTTGCGTAAAAAACAACAAGAAAAAAAGAAGATATCGGGATATGCCGAAAGATGTTGAGAGATAGCGGCATTTTTAAAATTGC
>CAXARO010000484.1:0-78440 GCA_963971305.1 Arcuatula senhousia | reverse complement strand
AAAAAACCACTATGGCCTTCAACGAGGCTAGTAGGCGCTGCTTGCCGTTCTGCAATTGGCCCATGGTCTAAATAAAATGCATATAATTCAAACCAAGATAGACCCCCTTCTTATACAAGGAGCAGAAAACATCAAAAAGACGAGTACAAACAAAAGCTTTGTTAAACCAATATTCAGTAGAAATTAAATTGGGCAGTTACAGAACGCATTAGTTTAGGGTTGAAAATGAAGTGTCATTAGAGAAAATTTTAAATCGTTTCCTCATCATTAAACCTTCCGGAGCACATGAGTTGACTCTTGTTACAATTTGAGTTTGCGTCACTGCTTCCTTTTTTTTTCTATTCTTTTGTGCTGTCTATAGTTTGTATTTACTGGTGTTGTCTGTTCTTTTGGGCTGTTGACATTTGAATTTTCCCATTGGTGCCCCCTCTGCCTAATTATAATTTTTAATATGAACCTAATTTAAATTCAATATTATTACTGAGTGTTTTCAAAATTTTATCCTTTGTAGGATAAAACTGTTGCATGTTACCACAATTGATCAAAATGATAGAGGAGGGGAGCGATTGGTTTATTTCGTTGTTCGTTATTGGCAATTTATATTAATTTCCGTGAATTGTGATTTGTTGAAATATTTTCCGTGCATCGTGATAGGATTTTGCACGTGAACCGTTCTCAGCAAAGTATTCTGTCCATGATTCGTTTTAGGCATGCTTTACGGTAATACACACTCAAACTTTTATCCGTGAACAAAAATTGAGCCATATTTCCGTGTTTCGTTATTTCCGTTTTTTTTTTATTCTTCTCCGTCAGGACCCCCATAAAGGTTTCTGTAGGTAATAAACTAGAATGAACCGTAATTGTTGTTTAAATTGAGAACTATTACAATGTCCATTTTCAACAACCCTGAAGTTGTCAAGTCATTCTGTACCTTAAATTACAAAGATTTCTTAAAAAGATAAAATGATTGTAGAAAATCAAGAGATTCATCTCTCGGAGTAGACACACAGTAACCCTTTATCCCCGAGAGCACAAGGGTTCATTCTCGTTCCGTATGGGTTCCCAGTATTTGCAGTTTAGTTGCTTTGTATGTTTGTGTTTTCTGCTTTTTTTCCTGTAAAGTGTCCTATGTCTAACCCTTTTCTGATGGCTTTTTGACTTTATTCATTTAAATGCCCTAAATAATTCAATAATTTGCTATTCAATAGTTCCAAAATTAACAGTTAGCGTTACATTTAATAGAATTGGATAAGGTATTCCTTATTTTGACTTCATGCAAAGCAAAACTTTCTTTCGTGACATATACTGATTGAGCAAAAACTATGTATGTATTTCATTTTACCAAGCATAACTATTCTATACATTGTACTTGAATTTAAGTGTCATTCTCCCGTTTGAAATTCTATTACTTTTTTTCGTTTCTTAGAAGCTTCATTTAATCAATGCTATTCCTATGACCATGATATACAAATTAGGTAATAACAAAACTACCGAACTTGAATGATCAATCTCATAGTCCAGAGAAAATGACAAAAACGAATCAGTCATACCGGAGAATTGGTGGATCGCAATGGTCCTGACTTGGTACAGGCATTTCAAACGAAATGGTGGGTTAAACCAGGTTTTATGGCGCCAATGAATAATGAAAATACAATTTGTTTCATTTGGGATTCACAACGAAGACAAAAAAAATCGTAAGCTATAGATTTTACATGTAAATAATAATATGATTTAAGCATTGTCTATCTGCGAGCAGAGCATAATTATTCAATTTTCTTTATTAGAAAGAAAAGAAAAAAGAATGTATATTAAACTTGAAAATCGTAAAAAGTTTTTTCAGATACTCCAAATTTCATATCAGCAAACAACGCTGTTTATTCTGTGGTTGATTCTGAAACGTGCCTATGAGCGGGTTACGTTTTGATCCAATTTTGAATTCTGACAATGACAACATTTACTTCATTGATATGCAATGTACAAAACTGAATGAAAAGCGCAAATAAATTACGTTGCTAGTAAATATTTGCCCCACTTTTTTTCAAACCTTCTTTGATGTATTAAAACACAATATATAATTTTTGGAGCTACATTATTATTATTTATGACGGACCTGTAATTTGAGAAGTATAAATGTCCGGACAAAAAAAATCAATATCAGTATAAAGCAAATTTGTCGCTGGAAGTTGTTTAGAGTTCTCCGCTCTCGCGGGTACTTTGTGCCCGCTATGAGCTGTGATTGCTAATATACCTCCAAACATCATCAGCAACATTGTACCAGCAACAGCACCACATACAAGGCTACAACACTGTCTAAGGAAGAAATCATTGACAATCACAAATCTGTTATTTCCTCCTTCGGCCTTTCTGTTGGTGGCAGTAATGATGACATTCCATCCCTGTATTGGATTCCCAAATTACATAAAAATCCATACAAACAGCGCTTCATTGCAGGGTCATCCAAATGTACAACTAAACCTCTTTCAGTTTTGTTGACTTCAATACTTACGGCAGTAAAATCCGGCCTCCAGAAATATTACGATTGTTGTTATTCTAGAAATGGTGTCAATCAAATGTGGATCCTGAAGAATTCGAAAGAACTGATGGAGATTCTTAACTCTAAATCAGTTCATCTTGTAACAGCATCAAAACATTCGATTTCTCCACACTTTATACTTCTATTCCACATGAACAACTGAAATCGCGATTGGCACAGCTGATTAAACGCAGCTTTTTCAAAAAGAATGGAAAACGCAGGTACAAATTTCTTGTAGTCGATTATACCAAGACATACTTTATCATCAATGAGTCTAAGAAAAAGAACAAATTTACAGAAGATCAAATAATCGACATGCTCAACTTTCTTATTGACAACATATTTGTTCAGTTTGGTGGACGTATTTTTCAGCAAACGATAGGGATTCCAATGGGCACTAATTGTGCACCTTTGCTTGCTAATTTGTTTCTTCATTCTTGCAATCTCTTCTTGACAAAAAAGACCGTAGACTAGCTCTCTCTTTCAACCTCACGTTCCGTTATATTGATGATGTCCTTTCACTAAACAATTCTCGATTTGGTGACTTTCTCCATCTCATATATCCACAGGAGCTTGAGATAAAGGACACAACGGATTCTAGGAAGTCTGCTTCATATTTAGATCTATATCTCGAAATTGACTCTCAAGGAAGACTTTCAACAAGGCTCTATGACAAACGTGATGACTTCAACTTTCCAATCGTCAACTTCCCCTTCTTGTGTAGCAACATTCCGTCCGCTCCAGCTTATGGAGTTTACGTATCTCAATTGATTCGTTACTCCAGAGCGTGTGGGACTTACATCGATTTCCTTAACAGAGCGACACGTCTGACACAAAAATTGCTCACACAGGGTTATGTTGCTCCTCGATTGCTGTCTTCACTCAAGAAATTTTACGGAAGACATCATGCACTTATAGACAAATATGGGATTTCGATCTCTCAGATGAGTGCAGATGTTGGTTTGTCATAGGGTGTTGATTTGTCTTCCTTTACCGGATTTGACACGCTGAATGGACTATTGGCAACGCGACGGGTGTGCTATATATAGCAAGCAGGAACTGCTTACTCTTCCGGAGCACCTGAGTTCACTCTTGTTTCGACTGGAGTTCGCGTTGTTGATTGATTTTCAATTGTTTTGTGTTTCCATGTTTTACATGTTGTCTGCTTTTGTCCTGTTCTTGTTGGTGTTTACTGGTTTTGTCTCTGCCCTTTCGGACTTTTGACATTCGGATACCCCATTGGTACCTCTGCTTCTATCATAAATAACATTAATATTTTGATATATTTTATGGTTTTACTCGATATCTACATTTAAAATTTACTTGTACCCAATGACATACAGGAACTTTTCGTACGGAATAAGAAACAAATTTGATTTAAACATGACTTAAAAGTTGCAAAATTACATGGTTAATAGCATGAAATGGTGATGAGATAAGAAAAGTGAATGAGGCACAAATTAAAGTTATTATAGTAAACCAGTTAAGACTTCTTTAGAATTAAAATTACTGGGATTGATAATGTAGAAAAGTTGGATCTACTGAATGGAACCTGGTGTCCTGCCAATAGCCCTTTTTAAAAAGTCATCCGGAATTCCGGTTCCGATTCTTTTATTTTCATTTTTGCAAGAGTAGTGCCCCTTTGTGGGTCGGCCACATGATGTGTCCAACGTTGAGCTAAGGAAAACATCAATTTATCCCTATCCGTTTTTGGCGTAATTTCTCCTTCCCGATTCAAATAAACTGGTTTGGAGTGAAGCCTTAGATGTTAACGTATGTTTTAGTAGTTTAGGACTTTTGCAGACAGTTTTAAAATATTTTTAACGAGTTGACGAATTTAGTTAATTTCAACAGATTACCATTCCAGACACAGTTTCGTAGAAAAGACTAGTGGTGGTAGCCCAATATATTGACCAATGAGTGAAGGGAATCCTGTCTATTTTTGTACCGGAAGTTAGAATGACCATTTATTTAGTACTTTTGTGATTGTTTACATACTCTCTGCATGAAAAACATCATATCAGGTCTGCTTTTGTAAAATAAAATATTTTTTGGATAATATTTGTACAAAGGGGGGTAACTATAAAACCCTCCATTTTTTGAATGTGACAAATCGCCACTTTTTATGTAAACAGAGATATTTTTTAAAAAAAGCAGGTAAACGTACCCCAATAATTTCACAGTTTGCAAAAGGAAACATGCCCTTTCAGATATTTCTGGTTCAGGTATTGTCATTATTGTAGAAGTTATTGAAATCAAGTCTACAAAATGTGACGACCCCCCTTAATTTCTCACTAAAACACCCCCTTTTAGGTCTGATTTTGGCACTTTTATTGGACTATGCTGACTTTTATTGATTCATAATATAGAGACCATCAATAAGAGTGAAGACTTATCTTTTTATTGATATATAAATGTCCATAGTGCAAGTGATAGCCAGATTTTATTCAGAGCATGGAAATGACATTGCTTTGGTCTGATGACGTCACTTTGAATTACTATGTCCTGCACCCTTTAAAGGCATATAATAAGATTTTGAATGCTTTACCTGGTCTATTCCAGTCCATTTTAGTGCTGCAACCAATTGTGAATTTGCTTATACACACAATACCAATGTAATGGTCCATTTGTGGCTTTATAATATTAAAATGTTATGCAAAAACACCATAGCAACCGGTCAAATATGCAAAGTCATTATGTTTTATTTGACGTCATTTGTGACGTTTCATTGTTTTCGGTTTCCTAGAATGAAGTACATGTGATTTCGAAACCAAAAATAATACGTGTAATTGGAGCATATCATTTTGGCTCGGTATAAATTTATTTCTCATATTAATACACTTTAAATAAGTTCATCTAAAAGCTGAATATAAATGTTATTTAGATACAGTTATGTAACCTCTGTTAAAACAATAGCTTAGAAGACTTTGGTATGGCTATATTACATGAAAATCAGAGAGTAAAACTAAAAAAATTGCAATAAGAAAAGATGGATTTACTTGAGTAATGCAATAAAAGTATTGCAAAAATGATAAAAGTAGTGTTAAAGTATAGGAACACCATTGTAGAGTGAAAATAATCAATTTTCTTGGTAAAGAAAATCCACAAAGACAAAATGGGCCAAAAACCTATTGCGTGGTCTTGTATGAGAATCATTATGTTTTCGTCATTTTTAAAGCGAACGACAAAACTTAGGTACCATTTTAATCGCAATGAAATACCGAACCAGAAAAAATTAGTAAAAGTTATACATTTGACAATTCTTTTGCCTTAAACGATGCCAGACACAGTTTCGTAGAAAAGACTAGTGGTGGTAGCCCAATATATTGACCAATGAGTGAAGGGAATCCTGTCTATTTTTGTACCGGAAGTTAGAATGACCATTTATTTAGTACTTTTGTGATTGTTTACATACTTTTCTGCATGAAAAACATCATATCAGGTCTGCTTTTGTAAAATAAAATATTTTTTGGATAATATTTGTACAAAGGGGGATAACTATAAAACCCTCCATTTTTTTGAATGTGACAAATCGCCACTTTTTATGTAAACAGAGATATTTCTAAAAAAAAGCAGGTAAACGTACCCCAATAATTTCACTGTTTGCAAAAGGAAACATGCCCTTTCAGATATTTCTGGTTCAGGTATTGTCATTATTGTAGAAGTTATTGAAATCAAGTCTACAAAATGTGATGACCTCCCTTTATTTCTCACTAAAACACCCCCTTTTAGGTCTGATTTTGGCACTTTTATTGGACTATGCTGACTTTTATTGATTCATAATATAGAGACCATCAATAAGAATGAAGACTTATCTTTTTATTGATATATAAATGTCCATAGTGCAAGTGATAGCCAGATTTTATTCAGAGCATGGAAATGACATTGCTTTGGTCTGATGACGTCACTTTGAATTACTATGTCCTGCACCCTTAACAAAGACAAGGCCGACCCGGAAGTCGTAAACCTGTAGTGCATAATTAAAAGATTTCTCGGATCCACACGTCCGGAAAATACTTTTTCAAAAGGACTATACAGAGACCTGCATTGTTGTCATGTGTCTCACACGGTGCACACCAATGGTTTGCAGACAATAAATAAGAAGTGAACACAATGACACTTAATAAATATAAATATTAAATAAATAAATGTTGACGACCAAGGTTACAAACGTCAAACTTCCAAATGTTTGATCCTTCTGGTGAACTGTTCGTTGGTTTTTGGGAAGTACATCGTCTTCCTGGTCATTTTCAAAACTACATTCTAAAACAATATATACGTATGCACAATTAATCAATTATTGAATTTACAATATCTCATAAATCAAAGCGCTAAAGCGTTTAAAGGCAAGCGAAATATATAAGAACTATAATAGATTTATTCTCTGTTAAAGTATATTGTTCAAAATATTTGCGAAATAATAATTTTGGTGAGCGAAGAAAGGATGGTCATGCAGATGCCCTCAAAGTTAACGAACACAATTGCACACACAAGACAGGTATCGTGTAAAAACGGTATCGATTGAAACACCCCTTCGATTAAAATGAACTCGTCCAAATGATGTGTTTTGTGTACTGAATTTATGAATGGAAAAGATATCTGCATTGCATTAACCAATCAAATCACAGAAATATTTATACGAACCAATCAAGTAATAGATGAATACATAATGCATATTCTATCGCCTTTAACTAAATTGTTCCTCATGTAAGATGCAAAGAATAAATAAAACTTGTGCCGGTCATATAAAATGCCAATAAAAATGGAGATTTATAGAAGTGTGTATCATGTTAACAAA
Organism: Arcuatula senhousia; assembly: GCA_963971305.1. Lineage (NCBI taxonomy): Eukaryota > Metazoa > Mollusca > Bivalvia > Mytilida > Mytilidae > Arcuatula > Arcuatula senhousia. Next base: position 71,109 of record CAXARO010000484.1, on the reverse strand, counting down.
TATTGAAAAGTAATATAGAAAATAAGCATTTTATTCAAGACTGGATGCAGGAAAATCACTCCGTCTAGACTGAAAAAAAAAACGCGAAAATCATCACTACTCTTTAGACTCCATAAGGCTTCGCTGCGCTTGCCTAAAAATGATAAAGTGTGTCTTTTCAAAATGGTTTTTGTTCGAAAGGCTGAATTCATAAAAACAAAGACAAAGCTTTACTTTTTTTGTAAAAGGACAAGATATGATAAGGGCCCAATTTTGGCCCCAATTTTGAAATTATGAAAATGAACTAAAAGTATGTGATATATACTTTAAATTAGTTAAACTTTACTATATCAGCATTATTTTGTTTAAAGTGATCCATTATGGTGTTGAAATAATTACCCGAAGTGGCTTAAAAATCATGATTTGGTGTAAAACTGTAAAAAACCTGCAATTTTGAAATGGTTTTCAGCAAATTTAACTATGAGCCACACAGAGTACCACTACAATAATTTATGTATATAATCATTTTTAATATAGAAACATACCACAAAAATATCTTTGTGGTACTCCTTGTGGCTCATAGTTAAATTAGCCAAAAACTATTCAAAATTTGCATGATTTTTACTCTTTTTCACAAAAAGGCCATTTTCACATAATTTGATGACGTCACTGTGACATAGTAAACAAGATTTAGTTAAAATTAATGTTATTTTATTATACCTTGTTCATCTAAGAACTGATCTAGAATAATGTAACTTCAGTTCAATTATTTAAAAAAAATGGTAAATTAGGGGGCCAAATTTAGCACTTATCATATCTTGTCCTTTGCATGTTTGTCAAAACATTTCTAGTGTTTACTTACGGTTTTTCGCAAATATATCGTATTGTCAATGAACAATCTACGTCATCCCAGCTTTTGAAGGTAGTGAAACCTGATATTCGTAGACAGTGTTGTTTGTTCCATAAGTTATCTGGTTGGTTTTCTCTAAAGTCTGAGACAGTAAGATTGGTTCTACTTGTTTGCCAAATCCAGGTTCCTTCTTGTTCACGGTCAGTGGCGCCGACCCAAAGTCCTGAAAGTCGAACAATTTTGCCGAATAGATTGCAGAATATATCTGGGTTTGACTATTGTTTTTATGTCATTTATCTTGAATTCAAAAAGAAAAAGGATCTTACTAGAAAGTTGAATTTAAGTATTTGTCAATATATCTAGGCTGCTGCCAGTTAAAATCCAAAAAATACCGCTACTTTTTTTTTCTTTTAATAAAATAGTCCACGCCTTGAAAGGTACATGTGACTGCTTATGCTGTAAGAACGGTCCCAGTAGCTATGAAATAATCGAAAATATGTAGTTGGTCTCAATTGTCCAAGAAGAGACAATTATCTGATTATCACGTCGCTTTTGTAGATAATAAGATACAAAGGTTGAAAATTCAATTCAATTGGACTAAAAAATACTTTTCTTTACTTATATAGAACAAGCTGCCATCCTAAGTCTGTATTTTCAAAGTTTATCGAAGCTGAAGTAATAAGCCATTCAAAAAAACAGTGAAGCGAACTTGAGATTTAATATAATTCATTTTTTTTTCAGAAAGAGACTTTGATTAGAAAAAAAATAGCAAAATAGAAAATAAATAAAGCTTTACAATTTGTTGATTAGCTTCCACTTCCTCGGCTTTTTAGAGACAATCCAACAAAATATGACAAAAACTTGTTTTTGCTTTGTAACTTAATTCAAACTGAATTGAAAATTGGCAGCGCGACAGGTGTGCTATAGCAGGCAGGAACCGCTAACTCTTCCGGATCACCTGAGTTCATCTTTGTATCGACTTGAATTCGCGTTGTTACATGTTATTCAAATGATTAAGTCGTATTTGTGTGTCTGTGTTTTGAATTTTGCCTGTTTTTTTTTGTTCTGTCCTTGTTTGTTTTGACTGGTTTTGTCTCTGTCCTTTTGGATTTTGACATTCGTATGCCCCACCTCTGTTTTGTTCAATCCTGCAGTTCAACCGTTGAAAATAATCATGCTAATAAAACACTTTATAAAATAGAATTCAGAATGTAAAAAGAACTTTGGAGATAAGCCTACCGTTGCTCACAAAAGAAAAAGAAACAGACAAAAAATACTTTCTAGACGAAATAAAATGTAATGCAACGGGAAATAACAAGTGAAATAAATTGATACAGAGTTCATATAACATGACATATAAAGTAAATGACGTACTAAAGTAAAGTTTGTCATAGAAATAAAATTCTAATAAAAATAATTTATTCAAACCTTATAAGCCAACAAAATATATTTGATTTTGCCTATTTATAAAATCTAAGAGATTTGAGAGTAAAATGTGCAGTCATTGAGCTTTCAGTGTATGATTAAAAAAAATGTTAGAACACTCATTACAATGTTAGCCTTTTAGAAAATTTGGATAGGCACTTATGAAGCCGGTATACCAGAACACTGTTGAAAACTGATGAAATAAGCTATGAAGATTTAGAGTGGGTTCGGATAATGTAAAAGTCCATAACAATAAGTGTCTTACATACCAGGGAAATTACAAATTTAGATGAGATGACGAATTGAACCCTCACCTTCTATTGCGATCTTAAGTTTTGATAGAAACACATAACAAAGTCAAGTTGAAAAAGTTTGTTAAAAAAATCGGTTAATGAAGAGCTGTGTATAAAATCAAAGGAAAAAACTAGGATAATTTAAACTCCATACTTTATAATAGTTCTACAAACCTGTTGATAAGGCCTCTACTCTCTCCCTTATATAGTTCATTTCATCTGTGGATGTAATTTCAGTAAGATATCCACCCTTTGATAAACAATCTATCTAAAATTAAATTATAGAAGTATACATGCCTAAAAACACTAAAATATTTAGAAGAAATAATAATGACTCACTAATGGACACAAGAAGGAAGAAGAAAACAGGGAAGACAAAAAAATACTAGGAGCCAAACTATAGAGGCAAAAATCATAGACCTGTATATACAGGTCTATGCAAAAATGAAAGAATTTCAAACTATCTGGAGCGAAATGAAGAAAATGGCCTAGATGACTATAGCCGTTGTCCTATGTGCTTTCGGGCATAATAGATACATATAATATCTTCTCTAACAAAAGATTATAGTTGAAAACTAAACTACATGCATCATTTGAGTATATAGTTACTTATTTTTATAAGCTGAAATTATGTTTGTGGATAGCTCACAGAGAAATACTTTTTTGTTTAATTTAATATTTGACCGCTTGCCTGTCTATCTGTTTATAAAAACATGCACTGCTATTAAGTAATATCATGATATACAAGTATATTATTAATTTATATTTTTTACTTGATTTGATTAGTTGAATCATACCAGGTGACCTGGTGATATTTTTTATATTGACTTGTCACGTGCAAAAAAATGATATTGCACGGTCACGTGTTTCATTCGAATCTGGGTTTGATTCATTCCCCGGCCAAGAAGACACCCCAAAGTCAAAGCAGAAATTTTAAGTAAACATATGCAAATAACGACTTTTAAATGAGAATTTCAGCAGAGACGACTGAATTCCCAAGTAACGATTTGTTCATTTGTTGATTTGGCAATTGTAGATTGAAATTGAACAACTCTTGGAATGGGAATTCAGTCTCATCAACAAAATAAAGAATATGTCAGCCGTCATTTCCCTGAAATGCTACCAAAGTCATTGAAAGTTTACCAGTGGATGGAATAGAAATTTAAAGGTTAGTTCTTCCATCTTACTACCCAAACAAAACTATTAATCTTTTTTTGAAAAGCTAGGTTTTCAGTATGAGAAATCTTAACAATATATAAATTGATTGCAATCACTACTTGCAGATCACAATTACATGTGAATTACAACATTTTAATTGCCAACAATGTTGAAATAATAATATAACAAATATAGCCTTCAACTACGGTCGATACGAAAAATATCGACCTGAGATATGCATATCGACCTCCAACTGCGTTGTCGGGTCGATATGCCTCAGGTCGATATTTTCTCGTATCGACCTACTAAAAGGCTATATTTGTATAATAATATATTTTTGATTACAGAGTAGGCAAAAAAAAAAAAAAACATGCTACTGCTTTTGTTTCCAACAGTGCAAATAAAGCTATATCAGGGAGATGAACATGGTATGATGATGTGGTAAGAAGTAGAGAAACAAGCACAAAGCCATTAGGACCCATGAGTTCAGTTAGTAGGTAATCTACTTTTTCACTCCAAGTCAGGACCATTGCGATCTATAACTGTTCTTGTGTGTATTCCTTATTCCAAACAACATCCAATCGGCCTACAGGAGGTGGGAACATTAAAGGGAGTAAATGAACATAAAATGGTGGAGAAAGTATGGAAAAAGTGACTCAACGAGTTTAAGCTACTATTGAAAAATTGGGAGATGAGTAAAGTCGGGCAAATGTAAATGTAGCTCACACCAGGGGATCTGCAATCAGAACATACAGAAGTGTAATACTATGTAGCAGTCAATAGAGGTTCCTGTATTGTGACCTAACGATCCTCTCATGCAAGTTGACAGGGTTCCAGAGTCAACCGTCTGGAGCTTCGCCGGGCTAAGCAAAATCATTAATTGTCAATCAATAGTCGCTCTTACTTAATATGGATAAAGACAGAATTACCAAACTTCAGTCTCAAATGTCCAAAAGAAAAGAAAACACAAGGAAGACATAACGAAGATTGCAATAGTCAAGACTTGGTACTAGAATTTTAAAAGAAATGGTGGGTGAAAGAAGCAGAGGTACCAATGGGGTATCCGAATATCAAAAGTCCGAAAGGGCAGAGACAAAACCAGCAAACACCAACAAGAACGGGACAAAAACAGACAACATGTAAAACATGGAAACACAAAACAACTGAATATCAATCAACAACGCGAACTCTAGTCGAAACCAGAGTGAACTCAGGTGCTCCGGAAGAGTAAGCAGTTCCTGCTTGCTATAGCACACCCGTCGCGTTGCCAATAGTCCATTCAGCGTGTCAAATCCGGTAAAGGAAGACAAAACAACACCCTATGACAAACCAACATCTGCACTCATCTGAGAGATCGGAATCCCATATTTGTCTATAAGTGCATGATGTCTTCCGTAAAATTTCTTGAGTGAAGACAGCAACCGAGGAGCAACATAACCCTGTGTGAGCAATTTTTGCGTCAGACGTGTCGCTCTGCTAAGGAAATCGATGTAAGTCCCGCACGCTCTGAAGTAACGAATCAATTGAGATACGTAAACTCCATAAGCTGGAGCGGACGGAATATTGCTACACAAGAAGGGGAAGTTGACGATTGGAAAGTTGAAGTCATCACGTTTGTCATAGAGCCTTGTTGAAAGTCTTCCTTGAGAGTCAATTTCGAGATGTAGATCTAAATATGAAGCAGACTTCCTAGAATCCGTTGTGTCCTTGATCTCAAGCTCCTGTGGATATATGAGATGGAGAAAGTCACCAAATCGAGAATTGTTTAGTGAAAGGACATCATCAATATAACGGAACGTGAGGTTGAAAGAGAGAGCTAGTCTACGGTCTTTTTTGTCTAGAAGAGATTGCAAGAAGTCTGCTTCATATGAATGAAGAAACAAATCAGCAAGCAAAGGTGCACAATTAGTGCCCATTGGAATCCCTATTGTTTGCTGAAAAACACGTCCACCAAACTGAACAAATATGTTGTCAATAAGAAAGTTGAGCATGTCGATTATTTGGTCTTCTGTAAATTTGTTCTTTTTCTTAGACTCATTGATGACAAAGTAAGTCTTGGTATAATCGACTACAAGAAATTTGTACCTGCGTTTTCCATTCTTTTTGAAAAAGCTGCGTTTAATCAGCTGTGCCAATCGCGATTTCAGTTGTTCATGTGGAATAGAAGTGTAAAGTGTGGAGAAATCGAATGTTTTGATGCTGTTACAAGATGAAACTGATTTAGAGTTAAGAATCTCCATCAGTTCTTTCGAATTCTTCAGGATCCACATTTGATTGACACCATTTCTAGAATAACAACAATCGTAATATTTCTGGAGGCCGGATTTTACTGCCGTAAGTATAGAAGTCAACAAAACTGAAAGAGGTTAACCAGATTTAATGGCACGCTAAACCTCCCTCTTCCATTGTGACCTTAAGGTTCGGTAACCTATGGTGAAAAAGGTATAAGCGCCGCTGCAAGGTTGTTCGCCACCCGGAAAAGCATGGGGTTCTTGCAAGTGATGGTCAAAATATTTATCTGTTTTATGGAAAAAAGGGTAAAAAATAATAGAATCATAGTTATAAGCAACTTTTCATGCAGAAATGTCATCTTACCATTGCATCATCCCAGGTCTTTGAGACAGAACTAAAGAAATAACAAGATCTTGAATGTCTCTCCCAACCTGGCTGACATTCATCATTTCCTGAAAATATAATATAGGTTATTTGTTTCAATTGTTTTTTTTGCGGAAGAACTATCCATTCTTTAAAGGAGTCATGATATAATAATTATAACATTATATAGCTGAATATTTTTTTTTTCATTAAAATCTGTACCGCCAAAACATTTTTCATCAAAGTGAAATTCAAAAACTAAAAACCCTCCCCCACAAATGTATTTGAATTTAAATTGTTGATCCCTTGTGTATAAAGAAAATGATTATCAGTTGGAAACAGTGATTTTTTTCAAAAAACATAATTCCATTATTAAATTAGATATTCCTAGGGATAGCCAGTTACGATATTTCTTGGCAAGATAATAAGTGAAAGGTTTGTATGAACTTGTATCCACATTTCTAACTGTAGGTGATACGTTGAGCTCGTTTTTGTAAGTTTATACAATTTACAATAATGTATTTATAACACAACCATGGTCTGATTGATAAATAAAAATAGTTCAAAAGCTTGAATTTGTTCCGTGTTCTTCTTGGTCAAGGCTACCAATTAACAAACAGGGAGCGGCAGATTTAAAGCAAGAACGTATTTTCAATGAAATTATAATAGAAAATAAATCACAGCTTCCCTGCAAGAACATCTTTGTTTTCGAAAGTATTTTCGAGATGACATTCCTTATGCAAGCTCTCGTCATTGTTGCACGACCACACTTTCAACAGTAAATGCCGACAACCAAGAGCATTTAAGTACATGTACCTGCATCAAAATGATACTCTAGACTGACATTTTACTACTGGAATACCCAGAATTAATTAAAACTTCTTACAATGTCTAGTATTTTAAGAAATTCAGTATATGTCTTTCACAGTCAAAGTAAAAATTCAATGGTGTCCAGTAAACTCAAGAGTTAAACACTAGACACTACTGAATCGGCATTTAAAATCACACTTGAACTTTTAACATGAATCAGTTCACACCTCAAAATCCCTTTTATGTCATCACAATCGTGTTGTGCTTTGTGTTACTACCGGATCCTAAGATCGCAATGGAAGAGGGAGGTTTGGGGCGCAATAAAACCTGGTTTAACCCACCATTTCTTTAGAAATACCTGTACCAAGGCAGGACCATAGCGGTCTTCTACTTCTTCCGGTATGTTTCCATTTTTTTATCTTTTCTCTTAGACATTGAGATTGATCCTCCAAATTCGGTTATTTTACTATTACCTTTATTTACGGGACGTACAGTGTTAACAAAAGTTTACACGTGAATAATGTCCGACCCAGAGAATTTTAGCTCTGCTAGAGGTGTTATTCTCTAATTTATTTCTGAAATGAACTCGCATCTGAGAAATCGATATGCTGTTTTGTCTATACGAGCATACGATGTCTACTGTTTTTTATAGAAGGAGCTTGCATGGACCTTTGACCGCTTAAGGTTTGTCTAAAGGTTTACCTTAAATTGAATATTTTAGACCGTTTTTTTTCAGTATGTTTTAAGCAAATGACGATAAAGAGATAAGCAAAGATTACAAAAAGAGTTCAAAAACAATTTGCACCAGGATTTTCATGGACTGAAAAATCCGGGTTATAAAATTGCGAATGTAGGGCTCGGGGAAGAAATATGTTTTAATAGTTTTCTCAGCAACAACTTATCACAGCCACTTGTGTCTTTGGTATACAGCATCAGGGCGGGTGCAATCACATGGGACTCGATTTCAGGTGTTTAATTACCAATTTCCTGTTTAAGGAAATATGACCATTTTTAATTTTTACTAATTTACAGTTTTTTCTTTTACTTCTTGATAATGTTTTATGGTGAATTTTATTATTTTTCAGTTCTACCTTTTTACCGTTTTTCAAAACATCCGATTTTAGATTAATATCGAAACCACCCTAGTATATGGCCTTAAATCTAATTTAACATTATATTATAATTTAAATAACATGTTAGTTGAGAGGTACAATTGGAATAGTTTGCCCTTATTCAAAATGCATTTTCATTTTGAACGCAAAAACAGGCGCATCCAGGAGGGGAGGCCCGGGGGCCCCGCCCCCTTTTCAGATAGCCAAAAAAATTGTGTGGGAAATATTTGAAATTGTTGCCCTTTTCGATGAAAACACTGTATAGTTGAGATAAATCATAAATGATATTGAAAGCTTATCATTAAGATTAATGAGTTACTCAATTATTTAGTTAAAAATAATGAAAGACCACAACTCCGATAACGTCACATTTTAGGTGGGAATGCACTGCGCTATTTATAGACTTCAAATTACAAAACGTTCAAAGATTTCGGACGATGTTGTCGTTGATCATGTCGACTTATTTCATAGTACTAACAACAATGATACTGACCAAGTTCAATCAATTTATGAAGAATAAATTTAAATAGAGTTGTTTAAGAGAGTCAACGACAAGGCCATGATACATTTACAGAGGACGCATTAATTATAACAAGCGTTGATCCCGGACGACGTCCCAGTTGCCGACCTCAGAGCACAGAAAACGACAGGAGACGGCAATTGCTTGAACCCTGGAGCTTCTCTGGCTTTGACTGGTACGCCTTCGTTTTGATAATCATTGTAGTTCCATGAACAACCGGACGCAAAATATCAATTTTCTTAGAATAGAATAACCTAACTACCTATATCTGGTTAGGGAACGACCATTTGATTTGAATGGGGGCTCTGGTGAAGTTTAAAATAAAAAGGCAGGATAACAAAAATCAAGAAAAAAGGCAGGACAGCACTTTCAATAAAAAAAAAGGGCAGGATGGTGGTTTTGGCTGATAAGTTTATACTAGCTTTAAAAAAAGGTGCGCGCGCTTGCGCCCCCAAAATAATCCAGGCTCGTCTTTTTTTCTAAAAAATAAAAGAGCAGGACGAAGAAATTACTAAAGCCCCCCTATAAAAATCAAATGGTTGCTCCCTTAGAAATGTCAATGGTTGGTCCATTTCCTAACACCCGGGCCATTACCAATGATATATTAGGAAAACAAGCAATTATATTAAAGAAATTACGGAAACGAACTGAAAACGTACGTTAAACTGACGTAAAGGGGTGATGTAAAACGACTGAAAAAAAAGACTTTTTGTTACCAAACACATATTTCAGGGATGAATTACAAAGGTCACCCATAATTGTTATCCATTTTGCAAAGCGTGCAAAAAACCTGTTTCTATAGCTGCGTGCTCATTTTTTTGAGGATCGGACATATAGTCTGTACATCCGTTCACCCGTCCGTACGTACGTCTGTCCGTAAAACTTTGGTTTATATATTGGGTTTTGGTCCATATCTTGGATACTAAACATAGATCTTAGGGCTATGATATTTTACTTGTAGATGCACCTTCGGTAGTGTATTACAGCCCACTAGGAATAAGTTCACTGTGACCTACATTTTACGTTTGTTCGACTTTTGTTAAGTTCTTATTTTGGCTACTACAACATGTATATGTAAATGTTCCATTGTTATACCCTGACCGCTTTATTGCAGGGTATATAGTTTTCCGGTTAGCTACGATTACTCACCACACCACGAGTACCAATAAGATTTTTTTATTGTTACTTGCGTTACTAAAACGGGAACGTTTTCTAAGTTTTTTGTTTTCTTTAATTTCTCGGGAACAAACCATTGCAAATAAATAGGCTCATATTCAACGTCTGTCGGTATGATAAATTAATGTTATTCTTTTTGGTTTACATTTTTTATCTAGACAAAGATGCCAACGGAGCAGGGTATCGGTGTCGTTCTGACTCATTCGCTTGTTTCCCTTTTTTGGTGTGTTTGGTTTTCAGAAACTGATTTATTTTTAGTAGTTTTTTAGTAGTTACTTAGTAGCTTCACATCGTTTTCAGGTAAGGAAAATCTGAAACGTTATCTACGTTTGTTAACTGCGTGTGAGCTGTTTCTACACCACCAATTTTATGCTGAACATCCAAGAATGGAATTAGTCGATACTTTGACATTCGATTATAGAGATACAATTTTCTCAACTATGCTATCTGAGGAGGGTGATGAAATATTTTGTACAACGAGAAACAAGGTTCAAACTATCAAACTTGAAAGCAAACTAACAACAATGCCAGGAATATGGAGCTCTTTATTGCATGTAATAGCTTTGGCATCAGTCATTCGAAGACGCGTGTACATGGTCTATCCAGATTTTAACCATGGTATCAGGCCTTTGATGAATGGTATTATTGAGCCAAAAAATGTTGATGCAAACAGAGAGTTAGACACAATATATATTCTCTGGTCAAGATATGGCAATTTAGACAATACTCCACACGCAGCATATATATCAGCCGAATCACTTCGTATGTTTGTCAACTGATAGCACGGATAAGGTTTTGTAAACTTTAAGTAACACAACGAAACGCAAATCAGTTGCTAGTGAAAGTCAAGATAGTTCAGCCAGAAAAAAAAACCGAAAACAAGCTTAAAAACAGCCACGTTGACAACAAAAGGTCTGGATCGAACAGCAAAATGTTTCAAAGTACTTTATATATAATTAGATATTCTATTTGGATCCAAAAAAGCACCGACATTAAAAAGCAAATGAATCCCATTAGTGTAAGCGACACTCATATTCAAGATTTTAGTACAAGTGAACCACTCAGAAAAGATGACGAAGATGTACTTAACGAATCACAATCACGTGATGACGGTGAGCATAGTGATATACACGAGCAGAATCAAAATGTAGAGAATAAATCTAAGTCACCTTCGAAACAACTAAATAACCTCAACTTGAGCAAATGGCAGATCCTCAAACCGAGTTAGAGCCAGAGCCTCAAGTCGAACAAGTGTCAGATTCTCAAGCGAAGCTAGAACCAGAACCTCAAGCCGAACAAGTGTCAGGTTCTCAAGTGGAGTTAGAGCCAGAACCTCAAGCCGAACAAGTGTCAGAACCATCCTTCTTTGACATTTTCCTAAAGAATAAAACAGGCAGACCAACCAATGAAAACAAAAAAAGTATGATAAAGAACAGAGTCCCACCAGAAACTTACGTTTTTCCTTCAAAAGAGTACAAAGATAAAACGAAAAAATCGGGCATTCGAAAAAGGTCATGTCAAATCCACTGGTTTCAACCATTCGATTTCTTTACATATTCATATGAACATGATTCCTTATACATGTACTGTCTTCCGTGCATCTTATTATTTCCAATAGAAAACACCCCAGGCGGTAGAGCAAAGCTTCTGATAACACTTCCTTTTAGAAAGACGCTGTAGCTGATTTACAAAAGCATTCGACTTGCAGCTACCATCGAGCCTCTGCAGATCAAATGAAAAAGTTCGTAGAAGTAATGGAGAGCAAAAAAACGGATCGAATTTATCCTAGATCAACAACTGAAAGAGTGTGTAGAAAAGAATAGACAAGTATTAGAATCGATTACTCGGTGTATTGAGTTTTGTGGTCGCCATGGGATAGCACTTCGTGGTCATGGAGACGACTCTACAAGCGATGAATGTAAAATAGGTAACGATGATGCTAATAGTCAGAATCTGGGTAACTTCTAAGGGTTATTGAAATTGTGTAGCGATCATGGCGATACAACCTTAAAGGAACATTTAAAAACATGTGCAAAGTCTGCTACTTACATATCAAAAACGTCACATAATGAACTGTTGATATGCATAAAGAAATTCATTCAATCAGATACAACATCAACCACACGGACCGCTTTTTGGTATCCAAGCTGATGAATGTACAGATGTAAGTGGTAAAGAGCAGTTTTAGTTGTCAGATATCTCGTGAATGGTGTTACGCCAGTGGAAAAGTTAATTGAATTTGTAGAGTGCGACGAGACCACTGGTTCTGCAATAGCCAAACAATAATAGATAGAGTCAATAGTTTGGGATTGGAACATGAGAAATTGTAGATCTCAGTCTTATGATAAAGCTGCAAACATGACGGGGTTACACAAAGGATGCGGAACTAGAATCACTGAATCTTTTCCAAAGGCAAAATTATATTATTGCATGAATCACGATTTAAAGGGCTAAGTTCACTAAGTAGGTTATATGGCCCTGTGGTTTACGAAAAAATAAATTAATGAATATAGATGTTTTTGTTATTTATATCGCCCAATGAATATCCCTTCTTAATATATCCGTGGTTTTCCAATTCCAAAAATAGCGTACTGTGATGTAATAATAGCGAAAAACAAGGGCGGATAACGATAAATCGACTATTTCCGGTCAAAATGAGATAGTGTTGTATGATTTAAATACCCGCGCACACACTCGCCAGAAACCTATTCGATTGAAATAAGTTCAATTTGACATGAACTTTTTATTTCATAAATAATTTTGTCTGGCGAGAAAGTGCGCGTGGGCTAAAAATGAAAAATAACCTTACAAAAGATCGACTCGGTATCCGGAAAAAAACCGTTTTCGGTGTCAGATTAGTCAAGTATTTACCTTGACCTACACAGCTATCAACAAAAACAGATAAACATGATAGCTACTTCAGGATTCCGCCTCCAATTAAAAGAGCGCGCTTTAGGGAAGATAACTCCTAAGAATTTTTGACTTCCTGTAATTCAGGTACACGTGAATTGGATGCATTGAAGCCAATTTTTTGTATTGAAGTTTATGATACTATTTGTAATGAAAATTATTTTACCAATGACACGCCTTGATTCCTCGAGATTGTAGACAATTATTTTACAAATTATTGAGGGCAAAGTGGAGGTATTTAATGGTCAAAACTTGAAAGACATTAGGCTGACCATATCCCTTTAAAATTTGCATTGCAAAAAAAAGTACATGATCGTGCTTATGCTAAATTATACCACCACAGATAGTTGTAAAAACAAATTTTATGAAGTATGTTATTTAAAAACCTACACTATTTTTGTGTGTTTTTGTGTGAAATAAATTTTGTTAATTTTTGTTATCTCCTCTTGGCAATGTCAATTTCATAAAATAATTTTGACATTTGCACACACAAAAAAGAAAGTTAATGTATTGTTGTCTATTATTGACAAAAAATTGCCAATCACTTCTTATCTTATTATATAATAGTTTACTGTTTATATTCTAAATGATTAATATTGTCGCCCCCCTCTTTAAAAAAAAAGATAGATAATATTTATTTATAAATCAAAAGTTCCCATTAACATAATCCTGTTTATTCTAATATTCAGGCCTACATGTACATGTATGGCAACACTTCTTGAATAAAAAAAACCCCAAGAAATAAAAACCTATTGCAGTGTTCAACTGTTCAAATCATTGATAATAAAGGTTAATTAGAATAAAAAGTAGTACTGTAAATTCATTATTGGAATGACAATTCATGCATTTATGGATATTCATGACTTAATGGTTATCAATTATTTAATGATTGATGTGTCAAGTAAAATATATTTCAGAATGCCAATCTTGTTAATCCCTTGTTAACATGTTATGTAATCAACACTAATCAATTAGATGTTGGCCTACAGGGATTTTATTCTGAAAAGACTTCATTTATGAACATATTGTTATGTGTCACTTTTTGTTCTTCTCATGCAAATCTTGTCCAGGTCCTAACTTTTTCATCCTTTGACATAGACATGATAGAGATTTGATATCTTACAAAAGTAATATCAACTGATTCAACATCAGGCTATGCATGCATCACATTCTAACATGACCTTCATGTGACCTTGACCTTTAACCTCTAAATTATATATATATTTTATTATATTTTAAACCCTGTCTGGACATAACATTTTTGTATTTTGACATATGTCTTAATTAATTGGTATGTAGCATAGTATACATGTAGGTTTAATTGAATTGTAATTCATTCTGCCTGTAACAGGCACCTTTAATTGGTTTATAAAATCTGTTCTGTTCTGTTCTGGTCACTGCTATAGAGATGACTTATATTCCACCATAGTTTTACCCTTCTTTGTCCATCCGTAACACTTTGGTTAAATTAAGTTCTTGGTTTAGGTCCATATCATTGTTTTATAATTAACTATTCATTTTGTTTCAGATTCTACTTTGCATCTTGTTAAAGATTTGCTTCAGTGAGGACCACCTACAGTGTTATTTTGGTAATTATTTTGTATATTTAAAAGTTCCCCCCTGTTTTTGACCGTCATTCCATCCTTCCACCATTGTTAACAGACATGCCCTCTAGTTTATTTTAGCTATATGAAAATCTTATATAATTGAAAAAACCTAACATTTTTTTAACAGATAGGGTTTTTAGGTAACATCAGGCAATGCGTAACATTCTAGCATGACCTTCATGTGACCTTGACATTTGACCTCTATATCATATATTTTAAACCCTGTCTATGTCTTAATTAATTGGTATGTAGAATAGTATACATGTAGGTTGCCTAAGGTTGGTAGGTATAATTGAATTGTAATTCATTCTGCCTGTAACGGGCACCTTTAATTGGTTATTATAATCTGTTCAGTTCTGTTCTGTTCTGGTCACTGCTAGAGATGACTTATATTCCACCATAGCGTTACCCTTCTTTGTCCATCCGTAACACTTTGCTTAAATTAAGTTCTTGGTTTAGGTCCATATCATTGTTTTATAATTAACTATTCATTTTGTTTCAGATTCTACTTTGTATCTTGTTAAAGATTTGCTTCAGTGAGGACCACCTACAGTGTTATTTTGGTAATTATTTTGTATATTTAAAAGTTCCCCCCTGTTTTTGACTGTCATTCCATCCTTCCACCATGGCTAACAGACATGCCCTCTAGTTTATTTTAGTTATATGAAAATCTAATATAATTGATAAAACCTAACATTTTTAACAGATAGGGTTTTTTCATCATGGATACATATTTATTGGTGCCAAGATAACTATACTCCCCAACCAAAGTGAGGGGGGGGGTCTAAAGGAATCACCCTGTCCGTCTGTCTGATATTAATTATTCAAGGGAAATAATTGGACTTTTTTTATTTGACCTTCAATGGGCAACAGCAGTATCCTTTGTTGAGCTTGCTCACAGTATTAATTTTTTTTTAAAATAATAGTTATACACCCAAAACAATAAATAGGAATCACCCTATCTGTCTGTCTGTCTGTCTGTCTGTCTGTCTGATATTATTCAAGGGAGATAATTGGACTTTTTTATTTGACTTGTTGAGCTCGCAATAGATTATTGTCATGCTCAATCCTAATACACAAAAATTGAATCTTGAAAATAATTCAACCTTTCATGACTGTTTAAGTGAAAATAGTATCCCCCCAAAAAATTTATTTTTGATGACATACATTTGTTATTTTGATTATTATAGCTGATAATGAGATGTGGAACAAGTGTATGCAACACAACAATAACCTATCAGTAAATTTTAAAGATCCACAATGGAAAACTGCAAGCAGTCTTCAACATGACCAAAGGTCACTGCTAGCAATCTTGCATTGCCCAAAGACTTAACATACAATACCAATCCCAAAATTGTTATTGAAAGACCCATTTCTAGACATGGAACAAATAACATAGAAAGCAAAAAGACAAACAAAAGCTATTACTGGATTTCTGTGGCTTAGGACAAGCACATATGGAATGTGGTGGGGTTAAAGTTGTGTTTTGGATCCAACCTTCGCCTTTTTGATTGTTCAACTTAAACAGTGACTAAAACACACAGTAAAAATTAAACCGATAATTGTTCGATTCAACAAGAGAGAACAATAGACAATATATGAAAAAATTGACTTTGTTGACCTCTCTTGAGAACACTTGATGTACAGACAACTAGCTAAGAAACAACTATCGGCTGATTTAAAAGAATCAATTGCATCAATTTTGAATCACTCAACAATTCAAATAATGAATGGGTGTGATGCCTTCACAACCAATACACTTGATCACAGCAATGCTAAAAATGTCAAACGCTTATAAAATATTATTAACATTTTAATGTTTGTTTCAGATATCTACAATCTTTGATCTTGGTAAGGCCTTGTTTTCATGCTTTCCACATTGCAGCTTTGATTTACGATTAATTAAGGTAATTTTATATAGAACATAGACACAACTCGGTCAAGTGTTAAAAATTTTTAAAACTTTTCACATAAAGTAGACTGATAGAAGTTCTCAGCAACCACATGCTGAAGCCACTTGATATTTCATATATAATGCTCTGTCTTATTATGATATTGACACTCTCCAATTCTGACCAAGCACCTCCATGTGGTGAGAGTTGGGCAACGCTACTGTGCGTTAAACAACTTGTCGTTCCTGATGCATGTAGAAGTCAACACTGACTGTGGCATGCTGAAATTTCTGTAAGCATGCATGGTAATTTTTCAAGCATTAAGTTGGGATGTTGCTGCAGGCGCTTTTCAACTTCTTGTCCCGACATTAAAATTCCATTGCATCGCAAAACAATAACAGCAAGAAACCCAAGCTTTTGCATGATTTTGAAAAAAGAACGCACCTGCAAACAGAACAAGGAAGTGAATTGCTTCGCACCTCGCAGACTGCACCCTTAAAAGAAAATTTCTACTTTCATTTTCGAATGCAAAGCTGGTTAGAGAGAAAATAACATAAACAAATTTGTTTATTGAGTACAAAGTAAATGTAATGGCTACACAGGTTAAGAAATTTGTCTGCTGTTTGGTTGACAGTGCACCACTTTTGTAAGGGTAATTGTTATTGGGTGCGGATTTCTGACTAGCTTATACGTCTTCCGGTTTAAGGCATCATACTCAGTCAATTTAGCATAATAGAAGAGAAAATTTGCTATGTGTTAAAACAGGAAGTAGATGTCCAACAGACCTTAAAATGAGTAAGTTATTAAAGAGGAAGTAGATGTCCAACAGACCTTCAAAAGCATCCCACCATATGAGACTGCCTATTGAACCTGCTACCAAATATCAAAAGCCTACATTGAATGCTTTGAAAATAATTTGTAATATGCAGATGTACAGTGGCCTTTCTATGTCATTGCTCTTCATTTTAGCGTGGAACAAATAACAACCTATGGGATTATATTGAATAAAATATAAAATATTAATAGACAACCAAAGTATTTACTGTGTACATTTCACAGAAATGAAAGCAACTATTTTTTTTAGAGATTTTTAACTTAATTACAGGAATTAAAGAAATATCCAGTGGTTCAGCTGATAAATATGTTAAGGCAACTTTTGATATGGCTTCTAATATAACAACTCAAGAAAACTTTTTATCAAAATTGTCAAACTGTATGACAGACAGAAGTGCCACTGAACTTAAGGCCAACAAAATTATAAATGACACAAAAGATGACAATGATAAGCCAATCAACCAATTTCAATGTTCCGTCCATCCACTTGTACAGTTTTCGGAAGAAGCAGAAAAGGTGGTGAAGGAAATTGAAAAAAAAAGTGGATTGAAATTTACAAATCTTTTTAGAAATAAGGGTGAGTCATATACTCATAACCTTTTGCGGTGCATCTCTAAATTATATTTTAATGACCAATGTGGAGAGCCTATCATGATAAAAAGATTTATGGACGACAATAAATTGAGCGATGATTTAATTAAGAATTTCAAAGGAAATAGATTTAATATTCTTTTCCACAATGCCTATGGAACCCATATATTGAGTGAACATATTAAACATTTTATTTTAAAATATTCTTGTGGATCAAATCCAAATTTCCTAAAGACATCCATCCTTCAACTTCTTTCAAATGAAACTGTCTCTGCCATATGTCAAGCCTTAGCCATCATCAACAACAAGATAACAAGTCCATATTTCTCTCTTTCATCCGAAAATAAACCTGCATTAGAAATGTCACCTATATACAATATTTTTGTAAACCAATTAGAAATTATCAGCAAAAACCCTAGTACAGTTTTGGATGTCAACTTTAACATTTTTCCTGAAGATATTTTGAAGCCAGTTTCATCACACCCGTCTGTATTTGAAATAACATCAAAATCCAGGACAATAATAGAACAATGTATACAACCGATAGTAACATCAATCCTTGCAAAATGTACCAAGTTTTTTTTGCGATTTTTTACCAAATGGAAAGTTTCATCAACCAAATGTAAAGCAACAACAAGAATCAGCCTCGTGTCCAAGAAATAATATAAGTTTGGAGCGAATGATGGGACAGCTAGATAGACAGAAGACCATTTCACCTAACATATCAACATCATCTCTTACAACAAAGTTAATGTTAAAGAATAACAAAACACCAATGTGGTTGAACCAAAAATCACCAGAAGAAAAAGAAAATATTTTTAATGATGCCAGAAGAGATGGGGAAAAACTTAGACAAAAAGATATCAGAGATTTTATCAACCTGCAGACAGATAGAAGCACCATATTACAGAACAGAATTACAGAAAAAGAAAACAAATTGAAGAAAACTGAAGCCAATTTAAATAACATTATTGAAGAGGTCAATAAAATGGGTGGTAAATGGTCAAACACTGCAGAAATGAACCGATATTTAGAAAGCAAATGTTTTAAAAAAGACAAATTAATCGCTCTAAAGTTCCAAATTTTATTTAGAAAAGAAATCATGAAACAAGCAATTACTGATAAATCTCTCTTCAAGATTGGAGGCACAATTGAAATTTTAATGAATAATCTATCTCAACTTTTTAACCTGGAATATGAAACCTCACTGTCATCATCTGCACCATCTAATAACAACATAGAAATGGAAATAGACACAACTTCTCTTCAAAAATCATCTGCAACTTCATCTTCTACAACAAATAACAACAGTTTGGATATGGAAACAGAGACAACTACCATCAATAAATCTGCAACTTCTGAACCATCAACCTCCACACCTGAAACGTCATCTGCTCCAACATCCGCATTTTCTGAAAATTCCAAAATTAAAGGTACAAAAAGAAAATCACCATCTTGGTACAGAGGGAAAAAAATACTGCATACATGGCAGGAGGACAATGACAAGTTGATAACTTACCATGGAAAAATAGTTCAATACCTGACAACTAAGAAAATGTTTAGGGTAAAAATTTATATTTTGGTGTGCATGTAGACTTTCCTCTTGCTAAAACATAAATATAACTAATATGAGAACCCAACTCTATTTGTTCACATTATGAAGCCAAAAACAAAATATAAAAAACCTGCTTTAAATAATGGCAAAGTTGAAGACTTTGCTGACAAATTTTATTTTCCTTTATATCCAACCACATTTTTCAGCCAACAATGACAAAGGGGGGAGCTGATCCAACCCTCCCCATTTGATCAATTTAAAGGGCTGTTTATCAAATATGCAATATCCTAATTTTCGATAGAAAGAAAAATCTGGTCAAATGCCACTTACATATATCGAAGCATATTTACATAGTGTAAACTACTTAAAATACTTGGATGTAATAACATAACGGGAATCATTTAACAACTGGGCCTTACCCAGGTAAATGTGTTTGTGCAAATAATTAAAAAATGATATAAATCCTAAGGTCAAAACGTAAAAATGAATATGAAATTGCTTAGGATTTATATTTTGAAAGAAATACCTGATTTAAAATCCTTACCTAGCATGCTAGATATTTTTCTTCAGAAATTTGAAATTGTTTTAGAGCACAATACTTAATTAAAAACTGGGTTTTAAAATGAAAAACAAAGCTTGAATGAAAGGAATGTTTCATTTTAAAATCCTTGAAAATCACACTAAAGGTGGTGTTTTGCACGACAGTCGATCCAGAAATAGAAGAAATTCTATCTTGTATATTACAATGTATTACTCAGTATATTTGGGAAATTTTATACATTGCATATCAGAAGGATCTGCTAATGCAAGTGTTAAACACCATCTGCATGCAGTTATACCCATTATGAAACCTTGAGTTGGGTCATGGAATGCACTTATGATGATTTATATTTTCATGATAAGCAGTGACAGATCCAGGGTCTAGAGAAAGGAGTTGGCCAAATATTCAAATTTTCAGCATGTTTGTCAATTTTATATTAAAAAACAATTCTCAGTTAAAGATGGGCTCTGTCATCCCCCTCTGGATGTGCCACTGATACGAATAAAATCCTTCCATTAAACTGGTGTAATGTTTTCGTTAAATGTTTTATGTTATATTACCTTGTTTAGTTGTGTCAAATTGTATGGTTTTTTTTATTTGTTGAAACATATTTAGTTTGTGTGATGTCCATTTTCTGTATTTTTGTTTTTGTCTTATATGTCTCAACACTTTTATTACTTTTGTCTTTCATGTCTGTATATGTTTTGCGTGTTTCTTTTTAGATTCATTAATTGAAAACAGCATTTTATATTTATTTTTTTATTTTTCAGGTTGTATATTGGAATCCAGAGAAGGGAGAATCAGAATCCAAAAAATTAGAAAAATTTGATTTATCAGTGGATGAATTCTTTAATGATCTTGAAGAAGGAAGTCTCAAATTGTTGTAAGTTTTAAACTAAATGATATTACATTAAATTTATGAACTGGGCAATATAATCATGCATTAATTGTCATTTATTGAACTACATAATATATTAATTAAGATATTTGTACTTTATCATGGGCGGATCCAAAAATTTTCGAAAGGGGGGGGACTGGGTTCTGTGGGCCAAAGGAGGGGTTCCAGACCAATTTTGCTGAAAATCTACACAAAAATAAAAAAAAATTAGGAGGTAAGGGGGGGTTCCGACCACCAGACCCCCCCCCTGGATCCGCCACTTTTTATTTTCAATTCTTTTAGGGAGTAGAAGTATAAAATATGCGATATTTACAAAAGAAAATAAACAGTTTACCTTTATTTCATTGAAATTTATTTTCAGATAAAAGGAACAGACTATAGTTAAATTTGCATAAAGAATTTGATGTAAGTGCAATAAAATAGGATAGAGTTACCTCTCTTTGACAAGTCAAAATATTGGAAAATACCATTTGTTACTTAAAATAGAAGTTTCATTTGTTGGTTGATGTTATCATCCAATCAGAAAACACTATTAATTTGTGATAGGTGAAGGACATATGATATTGATTCTCAACAAGAATTAGACTTTACTTCATTGTTATTTTTTTTCCTGAAGTAGCTAAACATGATAAACGGTAAGGTTTCACAATAATTAAGCAAAGCGAAGGTTTAAAAAGACCGACGAGGATGCCAAATGCATTCAAATAAATTCTTTACTCACTAACAACCACATTGTTTTCTTGAAAAAAAAGGGAAAAAAGCTTGCAAGTTTATTGTGTCGTCTGTTGTCAAACATGCATACAGTACACCGTACATAATACATGTATTTTATCTGGAAAAGTTGTGTGGATCATCGTTATTGGTAAGTCACTTAAACAAATAAATAAGTTTGTCTTGTGTAAACTGATCGATGCTTAACATACATTGGATTGATTTAGTCCAAATAAGTATGCCGTCTTGGACAGGTTGGGAATAACCCCTATTGGGATAATATATCTCAATTGGGATATATTATCCCAATTGGGATAAGTGAGGTTATCCCAATTGGGATAAATGACCAGTTTTTCAAGCATTATTTTGAAATGGAGTTTTGGTGCATCACAAATCATGAACAATTGAAAAGTCTATAATCTCAGGGATATGAAGATGTATTGCAATAGTGTGTGTGATGCTGCGTTTTTGCGGCAATCCATTTAAGTTATTGCAGCATCATTCAGTTAATATTGCTACAATTATACAAAATCAGACAAGGTCTTGACTCAATGATTGCATTACATGATAAAACTTGATACTAAAATATAAGAAAGATTGAATCTTTAGTTCTAGTTGTTATATTTTCACAGAAAATGTTCAGTTGAAAACGTCAAATATTCAGATATTTTCAATATTTTTTTACCCTGGTCAAAGAAAGATAACTGCAACTTATAATAATAATTTGATTGTCAGAATTTTTTTTTCTGAGATTTAAAAAAATAATTCAAATCTATGCAAGTTCCAAAAATATTTGAAATTGCACAACTACAGAGGTAACATACGTAATTGTACAAAAATAAATACAAAAAAACTTTTAACAATACTAAAATGTTGTTAATTCACATTAAAAACAACTAACTTTTTAGACAAAAATTATGATCTGTGCATAAAATGCAGCATCCCTCATGTAATCCATGTATATTGTAATGAAGCATTTACATCTGGGTATAAGCTCTCACATGCATTTTTATGCACCATTCAGCCAGTAAATTTTTATATCTAAAAAACCTGTATTTTATCCCAATTGGGATAAGTCCATTTATCCCAATTGGGATAATATATCCCAACTGGGATACATTATCCCAATTGGGGTTATTCCCAACCTGTTGGAAGCCTTTTATTATTTTGTGCTGTTTGGCTTGCTGCGACTCTAGGGTATGTATGATCCAATAAAATTATTTAATATGCAGCTTCTGTAGAGGTTAGCCAGAATTTGCATTCATCTCATATAATTAATATATTTTTTAGACTAACCTCACTCCTGTTTTGTTCAGTTAGACTATACAAACATGCATGAAGATTATTTTATATGGCAGAAATCCTTCTTCAGAATATTTTTTTTCTTACCCTCTGCTGCCAAAATATTTTTTTCGTCAAAAATAATTTTCAGAATATTTGTTTCGAAAAAAACTAAGGCCCCCCCCCCACTTCAAGTTAATTGGTCGGTCCCTACATGATCAGCTTTTTCTGTAATTGACTATGTACCCCATTCAACCGACTGACCAAGGGGCTGGGATTTTATCTTGAGTCAAGAATTTTTGTGTGTCAAATGATTTTTATACGACCGCAAATTTTTGCGATCGTATTATGTTATGGCGATGTCGTCGTTGTCGTTGTCGTCGTCGTTGTCGTTGTCGTTGTCGTCGTCTGTAGACACTTTGGTTTCCGTGCGATAACTTTAGTTGTAGTTAACCAATTGTTATAAAATTTTGATATGATGTTTCTAACCACTAAAGGAAGGTTGGTATTGCATTTTGGGTTTCTGGCCCCTACCGTTTTAGAAAAAAGGACCAAAAGGGGCTAAAACAGGTGTATTGACAAAACATCTGTAGAATGTTTATTTTTCATCCGATTTTGATCATTCTTTTTTTATTGTACTCCTCAATAAATTCTGTCAACAAAATGTAGCAACACCTTTGACGTATCTTCTACCGTAACATTGCTATAAGGGGTCAAAAAGGGGCCACACCCAAAAAATTGACTTTTTTATTTGTGGTCCGATTTTCAAAATCTTTTTTTCATTGGAATCCTTGTAAAAATCCCTGCCTGCGTTTTTCAATCAGATTCGCAATATCTCATACCGTTTTCGAGAAATTAGGGGTCAAAGGGGCCAAAAACGCCATTTATAAAAGTTTGTCCAGGCAAATAGTTTTTTACCAATATTAAGTTGTAGTGGGCCAGCCAATTGTTATGAAGTTTTAATATGATGATAATATCCACTAAAGAAATGTTGGTTTTGTATTTTGGGTTTGTGGCCCCTACTGCTTTAGAAAAAAGGGCCAAAGGGGGCTATAACAGGTGTATTGACAAAACTGATGTAGAATGTTCATTATTCGTTCTATTTTGAAAATTCTTTTTTTGTTGAAGTGCTCATAAAATTCTGTCTAATAAATGTGTCAATGATTTTGACATTTATTTCACCATTACATTGCTACAGGGGGCTAAAGACAGGCCACGCCCTTAAAATCAACTTTTTTATTTTTGGTCTGATTTTCAAAATCTTTTTTTCATTGGAATCCTAGTGAAAATCCCTGGCTGCGTTTTTCAATCAGATGTGCAATATCTCGTACTGTTTTCGAGAAATTAGGGGTCAAAGGGGCCAAAAACACCAATTTTAAAAGTTTGTCAAGGCAAATTGTTTTATTTTCACATACTGTACATGTACATACAAATGGACACTGTATCACACAATGCACAATAAAATTTGGGCAGCAACTACTTATTACAGCCTTCTTATATTAGGTATGCAGTATCAATGAGGTCCCATATACCATGGAATTCAATTTCAAGTCTGTCCCTTATTTACCTCCTGTGAACTGACATACATGTAGTTAATTTTTTACTTAAATATCAATTATAGAACATTTTCATAACAGTTCTTTTCTCAGCAGCTTTTTTGTTTGTTTGTTTTATAAAATTCCTGGTTCAATGTTATGAAGCAGTGCAGTAGGGCATATTTAAAAAAAAATATTCTTGACCAATATCAATTGTAAAAGAAAACATGTATCCAAATTATAAAATTACTTTCTATAAAAAAATGTTCCCTCAAAAAGGCTATACGTATACATGAGCATTAAATGCATGTTTGCTTTTTTATTGATGTGTAAAAGTGTGGATCCAAACTTATTTTCAATAAAGTGGTAGAACTACATACATGTATAAATAAACGTGCCTGAGTGGGCAGAGGTCAGGGAGTTCAACAAGTTTGTTTTCACCGCTTTGCCTTCATGCTATTGATATCCTATGGATGATATTTAATAAAAAGCACAAACATAAAAATTGCTGTAAAATTTAAATTGATAATAGTTTTAAAAAGTTTTAATTCAAAACAGGAAAGAACCTGATACAAAATAACTACCCATGTATATGAGAACAAGACCATGTATATATGCATGCCAATCGTATAATAATTATATAGTAAAAAACTGACCATTGATGTTAATCAGCATGAGGAGCAACACACCTACATGAAAAATAAAATATGTTTTGGCCTAATATGTAGCTAACTGTATTCTTTGTTAGGTTTATCTGACCAAATAGTTACATATTCTATTTTTGGGTATTTCAGATATATGGAAGTTAATTATATAGATTTTATAAACCAGTAAGCACATGAAGCAGTACCAGTATGATAATTTCACAATATATAAAGTACCGGTAAGTACAAAAATATCCATGGAAAAGTGAAGGAATAAATATGCATGACATGAAATCCAATAAAAATCATGTAGATAGTACATTGCTGATAAAGAAACGGTTGGGTTTCACCATATTTACTTTGAAGGGTTTAAAGTTAAAAAGGTATACAAACAATTAATTCCGACCATATATGTGAGTCATTCAAGTCCACAAACAGGAAGTAGATGAGCAACAGACCTAAAAGAAAATATATTATTGGGCTATTTGGTAGCTTACTGTGTTCTTGACCTAATAGATATATGTTCTTTTATTTTGGGTATTTCAGATATATGGACTAATTTTGTGGTGGTTAGTTTTGGTGCATATACATGTATGATGACCCTGCAGATTCTTTTATGTAAGTACATAAATGTGAACTTGAGTTAAAAGTTAAGGAATAAATATGCATGACACGAAATCCCATCACAAAATGTAGTTTAAACAGAAATTACAACAAAGTTCCAGACAATGAATTTTGCTATGCCTAACATGCGATTCATCTATTCAAGACTCATCAGAGGTACTGTACACAAAATATTGAAAAATCCAAAGAAAAAGAAACAATCAGGCTTTACTTGAGATTATAGTTAAAAAAGTATCAATACAATTTTTACCATTTATGCAAATCGTTCATTTACCTAAAATTAAAACAATGTGTTAAGCTTTATTAAGTAGATACTGTATGTAAATGCAATATTCAAACAAATTAGATGACAATTTACATGGGAGTAAGGTTTGGCAGATAATATTTTGTTCAGTTTTTTTTTCCAGATTTTGAAGATTAAAAGACAGAGAAGAGGTACATCAATAAAAAAAAGTTTAGTTTGGAAGCACTGCATGGATTATTATGATTTTTGATATTTTCAATTCATCTTTAAAAAAAGTTTATAAATGAATGTTCTTGAACATGTGGACTTTGCATGCATATATTGATTCCTTGCATTGTGTTGAAATTCTTATAAAGTGAAACAACGGACAAGAACTATTAATCAGACGAATCAGTTGAATCAATGTTGACTTTATCAAAATACTTATTATGATCAGTATTTATTTGTGTACACCATTCAAATTAAACAAACAGTTATGAAAGGATGTTATATGAAGTTCTATTAAACTTAAAAATGTAATAGCAGATTGAAAAAAGATGAAGGAATTCATGACGTAAAAAAGTGGAAAAATCTCTTAAATCGCCATTAAAAATAACTGGAAGGATATGGAGTTACCATTGCTCATACTTCGTGAAACTTGGTTTTGTGTTTATTCCTGTTTTTCATCTAAGTTGAAACACACATGGAGCAAATATGATATGCATGTGAAAAGTTTAAAATGTGTTTTTTAGATTCGAAATAAAGTAGTTCATAACAAATTGTCTGAGATGTTTGCAAAAAAAAAACATACATACATGTATGCATGCTATTAATTTGAAATGTTATAATTTTATTTTTATTAGCCTATATCTGCTTAATTAAACCCTGCCATGGTTTATAAAATGCATTAAAATACTTTTATTCAAACCCAATTTTTCATTAAAGAGAATCATTTTGGTCTTGCCTGCAATGAATAGTCGCTGAAGGGGAAACAATATCTTTAAAACTTGAAAATGTAATAGCAGATTGAAGAAGACAATTATTCCTTTCTGGCGACAACAGTCTAATAATTTTGTGAAAAAAATTTAAGTTTAAAAAAGAATAATAGCTTAACATTTTATATCACTATTTATCATCTACATGTATGTAACTGGCCCCATACTGTGTAATCCTGACATCATGTTAATGGTCTAGAGACTCTTGTGGACTTAGATGATTTTTAAGGCCAAAACACTTTCTTTGTAAAACTTGTGTGGAAAAGGATTAATTAATAAAGTATGATATCTGTGCATCTGATATTTGGTATACTGTACATACATTTTTAGAACCTCATGGAAGTGAGGGGGGGGCTTATGTGATACCCCCAGCGTCAGTGTCAAAACCCACACCCACTTACAGAAGAATGGTTAAGATCCATACACGTTTACTAACAAGTGCCACATCAATCATATTAGTATGGTAGGTGCACCTAATGATGCTAAGCACAATGCATGCTTTGGATGCTGGCTGTGACCTATAGTTTCCACATGAATGACCACTTACAGAAGAATGGTTAAAGTACATTCCCGCTAACTGACAAGTGCAAAATCAATCATATTGGCATGGTAGGTGCACATGCTAGTGATGCTTAGCACAATGCATGCCTCTCATGCTGGCTCTGTCCTCCTTTTCTGCATGGATGACCACTTCAAAAAATGGTCGAAGTCCATTCCCACTCACATGACTCATTAACAAGTGCCATAAAGAGGTGAGCTTCGTAATCGATAGATTACCTATGTTTGTTTACCACCTGGACCCCATTTTCATGGTTTAATGACCTCTTGTTGTTTTTTCTGGTATCTGTTACATCTTCAGCTGTTTCATATTCATATCATTCTGTCATTTGTCCACCATAATCCTTATTTCAAGAAATTGAGGCCCAGGTAGGCTTCTAATTTGTGTTCTACAATGGTTCCAACAGGCAAGACATGTTAAACATTCAGCTCATTAGATGTACATTGTAACTTGTGTTTAACATTTTTCAAGGTAAAGCAGCAAAGTAGAAAAAATGACATGTGTCAGAAGAAAAGAGCACAAAAAGTGTATAGATTAGTTACCGAATTGCCGATTATATACATACTCTGAAAAATTCCTTCGTCCCTCTACCACTTGCTGTTGAAGATATATGAACTATATAAAACAGGTCAAGATATACTGAGTTAAGAACATTGCCTTGACAATACCTAATACCCATATACTGATAGTACATGTAGTATAATGTGCTCACAGCATAATTTTACCAGGCAATGGTATATTACAAGAATTGAACATGAGTCTCAAATGCCCATGAGAAAAGACAAAACAATACAAACATACTGGATAAATTGAGGATAGCAATGATCCTGACTCAGTTCTTGCATATCAGAACAAATGATGGGTTAAACCAGGTTTTAGGGCACCAAACCTTCCTTTTCCAATTCGAAAGAAGCAATTCGGCATACTAGTATAACCCCGCCACATTTTATATGTGCCTGTCCTAAGCCAGGAAACTTTGCCAAAGCCTTTGTTTGTCCTTGTCATTCTGTGTTAACTGTTTTATGTCAAGAATTGGGTCTTTCGTTGATGATTTAGAGATTGGTTTTGAAACTTTTGTATTGTATTATAAGTCTTGTGCCAATGCAAGACGGTAAGCAGTGACCTATGGTCATGTTGAAGACTGCTTGGTGTTTTCCGTTGTGATTTTTTGAATTGCTGTTTGTTTATGTTTGTTGTGTCGCGTACACTTATTCCACATCTCAATATCGTCTATCTGAATATGAAAAGTCCGAAACTATTGAAACCAAAAATTAGTAAACACTGACGTCAAATAAACACCAAACAAATACCACATGAACACAATCAGCAACATTTCAGGATCTGTCTTTACAAAAACAAGGCTCCCAGGACATAAGCCTTAGATATTTGGTATGTAGTTAGGTCACGACAATACCAACATGGTTGACCTTTGACCTCAAGATCATTTATGATGATATTGAGGACTATAGTCGTGTGCGGGCCATAACTTTTTTTTGTCCTTTGAAATAGACCATAGATATTTGGTACATGTATGTGGGTAGGTCACTACAAGAAGGTGTGTTGCATACCAACATGGTTGACCATTGACCTCAAGGTCATTTTTGAATTTGGGACCATATTCTTTTCCGAGCCATAACTTTTTATACCCCGCCACACGAAGTGGCAGGGTATTATGTTATATCCTCAGTTTTTTTCGGTGTCTGTCCGTCTGTCTGTCCGTCTGTCTGTCGGTCCCCCGAAGGTTTCCGACCAATAACTTGAAAACGCGTCAAAGGATTTGAATGATATTTTGCACAGCTGTTTAGTACAATAAAATACAGGTCAAGTTCGATTTCCAGCATGATCCAAAAAATAGTTTTCGAGATAGGCCACTTTGAAAAATCAAATTTCATGAAATTTTGAGTTTCGGACCAATAACTTGAAAACGCGTCAAAGGATTTGAATGATATTTTGCACAGCTGTTATGTACAATAAAATACAGGTCAAGTTCGATTTTTACCATGATCCAAAAAATAGTTTTCGAGATAGGCCACTTTGAAAAATCAAATTTCATGAACTTTTGATATTATATCGTGGCGGGGTATCATTTAATGTCCCATTACATGCCCTATTTTTTGTCTTATGACTAAGCCTTAGATATTTAGTATGCAGGAAGGTCACTACAAGACAATGTGTCCACAGTAAATGGTTGACCTTGACCTTTGACCTCATACCTTTGGTTATTACATAAAAAACACAAAACGAAGGAAGGACATAAGTTTTAGATACCTAAAACAATTCTAGTTTTATATTACATCTTTTGACATCTGAAATACTACAATAGTCTAGAGTGACTACACAACCACATCAAATCCCTTATTAAAATATTGAAAACGTAGAAAGCGAATCATTGCAGGGATGGGTGTGAATTTATTAACATATCATATTGTGAAAATAAAAGGTTTTTTTCATTAAG
Organism: Arcuatula senhousia; assembly: GCA_963971305.1. NCBI lineage: Eukaryota > Metazoa > Mollusca > Bivalvia > Mytilida > Mytilidae > Arcuatula > Arcuatula senhousia. Next base: position 41,336 of record CAXARO010000484.1, on the reverse strand, counting down.
AACCGACCATGGTTAGGTTTATGTAGCATAAGGCTTTTCTCTTAAATTATGTATTATACATGGTTTCTGACTCATAAAACCTTATTTCATTTTAGATGCCCCCGAAAACAAATTATTTTAAGTGCGTTCTGTGCAGTAAAAATACAAAGCCAAAAGAAAGAGCCACAGTAAATAAAGCAATACGAAAGTATCTACGAAAAAAGTTTTTAACAGAGGCTAATGAAGGCGACGTTATATGTAATAAATGTAGACATATATACAAAAAGGATAAAAACACTTTAGTCTTACCGGTTGTAAAAACGGCTGAACGAAAACAATCTTCATCTACATATACCCGAAGCCCACCTTCAATTCAATTGCAGTTCAAATCAACACCCAAGACACATGCGTACTGTTGCATATGCAAAAGATCGGGTCCTAAACTTGTTGTCGTGAGTCTTGAAGCACGAACAAATGCTTTTGTAGAAAACAACATTCTGATACCAGCAGGGAATCGGTGCTGTCCAAATCATTTAAATAATGGGAAGTTAAATTCAGAGGCTATGAGTAACATGCCTACAATTAATGAGGCCTTTGTTAATAGAACATATGTTTCAGACATTCTAAAACATATGAGATCAAAACTAAAAGACAACCAAAACAAACGACTGAATTTCGATGATTCAGATAGTATGAATGACATAGATTATAAGACTATTACTGGCTTCACTAAGGATCAATTTCAGGATATATTAACATATATTTCGAAATACTTGAAAAACACACCAGTAAGGTCAATTATCACAACTGTTGCCATATTCTTGTGCAAATTGAAATCGGGCATGTCGAATCGATTCCTGGCAACATTGTTTTCTATAAGCAAATCAAGTGTGCGACGTGCTTTTCATGCAGTTCGAAAAGCTTTCATGGTCGAGTTTGTGCCACAAAACCTTGGTTTTAACAGCGTGTCACGAGAAGATGTAATAAACAAGCATACTAGACCAATAGCCCAAACACTTTTCGGAACTATAGACAATAATAATGCAATCATAGTACTAGATGGTACATATATATATGTAGAAAAAAGCAACCACTTCCATTTTCAAAGAAGATCCTATAGCCTTCATAAAGGAAGACCTCTGGTTAAGCCAATGATAGTAGTTGCAACGTCAGGCCATTTCATATCTGCCCTAGGGCCATATTTGGCCGATTCTAAAAATAATGATGCGTCAATTCTTACTCATATGATGAAAACTAATGTTGAAGAGATTTGTAAATGGGTCAAAGAAGATGACATATTTGTTCTCGATCGAGGCTTCAGAGATGCCCTGCCATTGTTACAGGATCTTGGCATCCAGGCAGAAATGCCAAGATTTCTTAAAAAGGGGGAGAAGCAAATGTCCACAGAAGATGCCAACATGTCACGACTAGTAACAAAGGTGGGTTGTTTTGTTACCCACAGTATAAAAATATTGTTAACTAGAAAAAAAGACTGATTAATTGATAGTTGTTTGCTAAATATTCCATCGATAATCGGGATCAAATAAAAGTCAATGACCGTGTAAGAAACAAAAAAGTTCAAACTTTTGACTGTATTAATCAATTACAACAGAATCCCAGTTGCCTGAATCGCTCACCTGGTCTTAATGTCAACCCTTTGAAGACTTTTGTAGAGCTAAATGAGCTGAATGTTTAAACAAGCAACAGCTTTTCTCTTACTGCAAACGTTTTTCTTCTATAAGCCCAATACACTATTTTCCACCTTTAAGTGGTCGTACATCTGACAACGTTGACCCTATGAATACTTTTGTAGAGCTAAATAAGCTGAACATATAAGCACGCTTTTCTCTATTTGCAAAGTGTTAATTCTGTAGTCCAAAACATAAAAAAAACGTTATTTAAGGGGCCTTAACCTCTACAAGGGGTCATCTGACAATGGAGTTTAAGATGGAAGGTTGCATCATATTTCCTTTATCTTCTATACTTGTTTTTATCTACGAACATAAATAAATTAGAGATCTAGAGGACCAATAGTTTTCGAGGGGATGATGATAACCAACAACATCTTTGACTAGCTTTGAATCATATTAGACGTATTAAAATGAGAATGTCTTAATTTTAGGTTCGTTGGGTGGTAGAATCTTCAAATGCAAGAATTAAGTCGTGGAAATATCTTTCACATACGCTGCCAACAAATCAAATACCTTATATAGGCGACTATGTAAAAATAGTGTGTGCTCTCAGCAATAAATACTTACCGCCATTGAGTAAATGCAGCGATAGTGATGCCGATCAAGCCCAAGGAGCTAAAATGTTAAATCTTGCTAAAAATTCCAACAACTTACAACAATATATTGAATCGGAAAATCTTGCAAGAAAGCAATCCCCGTGGAAAAAGGCTTTGGAAATGGATTTGCATGACTTCCCTAAATTAGAAGATGAGGAGTTGCGGAACATTACATGTGGCGTTTACCAAATGAAATTAGCTTCAAGCTATATACAAGAATACAGAGACGATAAAAATGATATATTTTTTCACAAGGAAACACCAAATCTATTACGAGTAAAGATTCAGTCTCGACACACTTCTTCTAAAAAGCATCAACTATGGATTAAGTTTAATGACGCTTGCATTGAATCCTGGTATTGCCAATGCAGGGCAGGAGCTAGAGTGGTTGGTGCTTGTTCCCATGTGTCAGCAGTACTTTGGTACTTAGGGAAAGAACTTTACAAGGATGGGTCAAGTACATATGGCATCAAAAACTGGGGTGATTATGTAACTGATGCCAGTGATTTACCACCTGATATTATTGATGGATCCGACAGTGATAACAGTGATACTGAAAGCACCGACGGAGTAGTTGAAGAATAACGATTGAGTATTGGTCTTTTTTGATAATTTTGTCACATAGATTTAAATTATAAAGTTAAGTACGAAGCCAGAAAACTATTGCTAAACTTTTCAGAAGCAGACTGGATAAACATGATGCCATTTTTCCACTGTTAAGCTATTGTGTTCGGGGGTATTCTCCTAATGTTATTGATACATGTATAATATTGTTGTAGATATTGATTATTGTATTAACAAAAATTACCACTCAAATATGTGTCGCCTGCCGGCTGGATAAACATGATGCCATTTCTTCACTGCTTCCCTTTATTTTACTTAACCATCGGAAGCAAAAATCCCTAAGAAACTCCCATTACATTTTCATATATATAGCGGTATACATGTATCAGTACTTCTAGTTTCTGAGATCAAAAAGTGTTCATCAAAGTCACTCAATCGGAAAATCAAGGTCAAGGTAAAAAAATGGGTGTGCAACTGTGCTAAGCTACTACTTAGGCATGTGCATACCAAGTTTCATTAAAATAGGACTTATAGTTCATGAGATATATAGGTGCTAATAAAACCTTAACATTGCTATCATATACATTGAAAATTGTCCAAGTCACTCAACTGGAAAATCAAGCTCAAGTTCAACAGATGGGGATTAAACTGTACTCAGATACTATTGGGGCACATACATAGCAAGTTTTATAAACCTAGGACTTATAGGTCTTGAGATATGGAGGTGATCATAAAACCTTTACATTACTTTTATCTACATTAAAAATTGTCAAAGTCACTTAACCAGACAATGGAGGTGAGGGTAAAAAAATGGGATGCAACTGTTTTCAGCTACTATTGGGGCATATACATACCAAGTTTCGTCAACCTAGGACTTAAAGTTCTTGAGATATGGGGGTACTCATAAAACTGGAACATTGCTATTTTATGTATCGAAAATGTCAAAGTCACTCAATCGGTAAATCACGGTTAATGTCAAAAGATGGGGGACGTAAATGTGCTAAGCTACTACTGGAGCATATGTATTACATTTCTTTTATTTCAAACACCATTTTCGAGAAATAAGATTTTTGTTGAAAATTGAATTGTTTATCCCAAAATATGAATAGATACTTGATGTATTTATTATAGATGTTAGATATGTTGAATGCAACATATTTAATGCTATCATTCTAAAGTTGTTTTGTCTTATTTTAAAGACAGTTTTCTAAAAATCAGTGATTTTTATACTACATGTAAAACACATTTTTCCCAAGAAATTAATAGATATTTGATATATTTTGTAAAATCGATATGTTTTGATATCTAAAATGTTCAATTCAAAATGTTGGTATATGTATCACATCCATAGGTTTATTTTAACCCTATTTTCCAAAAAAATCAGTGATTTTTGTAAAACAAAACATTTTTTTATCCGCTGGCGCACAATATCAAAAGATACTTGATGTATAATTTATTATAGATGTTATCAGAGATGCTATTTTCTAATATAACAAATGTTGAATGCAACATATTTAAATATAGTTATCAGCCTAAAGTTGTTTTGTCTCATTTTTAAAATCATTTTCTAGAAATCAGTGATTTTTATTTAAAAACACATTTTTATCCTTAAAATCTCTAGATATTTGGTATATATGTATATTTATGTTATCTATAATGTACAATTCAACATGCTGGTCATGGTCTGTGTATTATAACCATAGGAGGTTTTGTTCTATTTTTAACCCCATTTCCAGAAAACTGTGATTTTTGTAAAAATGCATTTTTACCTCAAAATATAAATAGATACTTGACGTATTTACTATAGATGTTATTTTTAATATTACAAATGTCGGATGTAACATATTAAATAATGTATTTCAGTCTAATGTTGTTTTGTCTCATTTTAAAGACCATTTTCCAAAAATCAGTGATTTTTCTTAAATTACATTTTATCCCGAAAATATCACTAGATATTTGATATATTTGTAATATATGTTAAATATGTCATCTAAAATGTTGAATGAAATATATTAGATTAGGTATAACAGCCATAGGCTGTTTTGTTCATATTCCAGAAATTAGTAATTTTTGTAAAAAAGGCATTTTTTATCCCCAAAATAGCGATAGATACTTGATGTATTTATTATAGATGTTGATAAAAATAATATTAAAAATATTTTAAAATATTAATTTCAGCCTAAAGTTGTTTTGTTTTATTTTAAAGACCATTTAGACAATTTCCCAGAAATCAGCGATTTTTTGTTAAAAACACATTTTTAGCCCAAAACATCAATAGATATTTGATATTTTTGGCATAGATGTTAACTATGTTATCTAAAATGTTTAATGCTGCATATTGAAATATGTCATACAGTCCAAAGTTGTTTTGTTTTACTTTTAACACAATTTCCCAGAAATCAGGGATTTGTGGTTAAAAACACACTTTTAGACCAAAATAACAATAGGTACTTGATATTTTTGTCATAGATGTTAAATATGTTATCTAAAATGTTAAATGCAACACTTTAAAATATGTCATATAGTCAAAAGTTGTTTTGTTTTACTTTTAACACAATTTCCTATAAATCAGCAATTTTTGTGTTAAAAACACATTTTTAGCCCAAAACAATGATAGGTACTTGATATTTTAGTCATTAGATATTACCTATGTCATCTAAAATGTTCAATGCAACATATTGAATTATGCCATATAGTCAAAAGTTGTTTTGTTTTACTTTTATTACAATTTCCCAGAAATCAGCGATTTTTGTGTTAAAAAGCACAATTTTAGTCCAAAATAACGATAGGTACTTGATATTTTTGTCATAGATGTTAAATATGTTATCTAAAATGTTTAATGCAACATATTAAAATATGCCATATAGTCAAAAGTCGTTTTGTTTTACTTTTATTACAATTTCCCAGAAATCAGGGATTTTTGTGTAAAAACACATGTTTAGCCCAAAACAACGATAGGTACTTGATATTTTAGTCATAGATGTTACCTATGTTATCTAAAATGTTCAATGCAACATATTGAAATATGCCATATAGTCAAAAGTCGTTTTGTTTTACTTTTATTACAATTTCCCAGAAATCAGCGATTTTTGTGTTAAAAACACATTTTTAGCCCAAAACAATGATAGGTACTTGATATTTTAGTCATTAGATATTACCTATGTCATCTAAAATGTTCAATGCAACATATTGAATTATGCCATATAGTCAAAAGTTGTTTTGTTTTACTTTTATTACAATTTCCCAGAAATCAGCGATTTTTGTGTTAAAAAGCACAATTTTAGTCCAAAATAACGATAGGTACTTGATATTTTTGTCATAGATGTTAAATATGTTATCTAAAATGTTCAATGCAACATATTAAAATATGCAATATAGTCAAAAGTTGTTTTGTTTTACTTTTATTACAATTTCCCAGAAATCAGCGATTTTTGTGTTAAAAAGCACAATTTTAGTCCAAAATAACAATAGGTACTTGATATTTTTGTCATAGATGTTAAATATGTTATCTAAAATGTTCAATGCAACATATTAAAATATGCAATATAGTCAAAAGTTGTTTTGTTTTACTTTTATTACAATTTCCCAGAAATCAGCGATTTTTGTGTTAAAAAGCACAATTTTAGTCCAAAATAACGATAGGTACTTGATATTTTTGTCATAGATGTTAAATATGTTATCTAAAATGTTCAATGCAACATATTAAAATATGCCATATAGTCAAAAGTTGTTTTGTTTTACTTTTATTACAATTTCCCAGAAATCAGCGATTTTTGTGTAAAAACACATATTTAGCCCAAAACAACAATAGGTACTTGATATTTTAGTCATAGATGTTACCTATGTCATCTAAAATGTTCAATGCAACATATTGAAATATGCCATATAGTCAAAAGTCGTTTTGTTTTACTTTTATTACAATTTCCCAGAAATCAGCGATTTTTGTGTTAAAAACACATTTTTAGCCCAAAACAATGATAGGTACTTCATATTTTAGTCATAAAATATTACCTATGTCATCTAAAATGTTCAATGCAACATATTGAATTATGCCATATAGTCAAAAGTTGTTTTGTTTTACTTTTATTACAATTTCCCAGAAATCAGCGATTTTTGTGTTAAAAACACATTTTTAGCCCAAAACAATGATAGGTACTTGATATTTTTGTCATAGATGTTACCTATGTTATCTAAAATGTTTAATGCAACATATTGAAATATGCCATATAGTCAAAAGTCGTTTTGTTTTACTTTTATTACAATTTCCCAGAAATCAGCGATTTTTGTGTTAAAAACACATTTTTAGCCCAAAACAATGATAGGTACTTGATATTTTAGTCATTAAATATTACCTATGTCATCTAAAATGTTCAATGCAACATATTGAATTATGCCATATAGTCAAAAGTTGTTTTGTTTTACTTTTATTACAATTTCCCAGAAATCAGCGATTTTTGTGTTAAAAAGCACAATTTTAGTCCAAAATAACGATAGGTACTTGATATTTTTGTCATAGATGTTAAATATGTTATCTAAAATGTTTAATGCAACATATTTAAATATGCCATATAGTCAAAAGTTGTTTTGTTTTACTTTTATTACAATTTCCCAGAAATCAGGGATTTTTGTGTAAAAACACATATTTAGCCCAAAACAACGATAGGTACTTGATATTTTAGTCATAGATGTTACCTATGTTATCTAAAATGTTCAATGCAACATATTGAAATATGCCATATAGTCAAAAGTCGTTTTGTTTTACTTTTATTACAATTTCCCAGAAATCAGCGATTTTTGTGTTAAAAACACATTTTTAGCCCAAAACAATGATAGGTACTTCATATTTTAGTCATTAAATATTACCTATGTCATCTAAAATGTTCAATGCAACATATTGAATTATGCCATATAGTCAAAAGTTGTTTTGTTTTACTTTTATTACAATTTCCCAGAAATCAGCGATTTTTGTGTTAAAAACACATTTTTAGCCCAAAACAATGATAGGTACTTGATATTTTTGTCATAGATGTTACTTATGTTATCTAAAATGTTTAATGCAACATATTGAAATATGCCATATAGTCAAAAGTCGTTTTGTTTTACTTTTATTACAATTTCCCAGAAATCAGCGATTTTTGTGTTAAAAACACATTTTTAGCCCAAAACAATGATAGGTACTTGATATTTTAGTCATTAAATATTACCTATGTCATCTAAAATGTTCAATGCAACATATTGAATTATGCCATATAGTCAAAAGTTGTTTTGTTTTACTTTTATAACAATTTCCCAGAAATCAGCGATTTTTGTGTTAAAAAGCACAATTTTAGTCCAAAATAACGATAGGTACTTGATATTTTTGTCATAGATGTTAAATATGTTATCTAAAATGTTCAATGCAACATATTAAAATATGCAATATAGTCAAAAGTTGTTTTGTTTTACTTTTATTACAATTTCCCAGAAATCAGCGATTTTTGTGTTAAAAAGGACAATTTTAGCCCAAAATAACGATAGGTACTTGATATTTTTGTCATAAATGTTAAATACGTTATCTAAAATGTTCAATGCAACATATTGAAATATGCCATATAGTCAAAAGTTGTTTTGTTTTACTTTTAACACAATTTTCCAGAAATCAGCGATTTTTGTGTTAAAAACACATTTTTAGCCCAAAATATCAATAAATACCTGATAAAATTATTGTAGATATGTATTATTTTGTTGAAAATATTGAATGTAACATATTTAAATATTAGTTATTGTCAAAAGTTGTTTAATTTTATTTTTCACAATATTTTCCCAAAATTAGTGATTTTTCATCATTTTTTACGTTTTTTACCCCAAAAAGGGTCAAATTGTTTTTTTTTTTTAAACTTGCGTTTTGAATTTAGAACTTTTATAAAAATCAAAAATTTCTATTAAAAAAATATTTTTGAGCTTAGGCCAAAATCACCCCTTAGTGAACCTACTCCCTATTTACCTCCCTCCTTTAAATTAGAACATTTATGTGATTGGACTAGACAATCAAAATTTTCACCATCTTCTAAGATGGATTTGCATTTCAGTAAATATATTCTTGGAATTTACAAAAAAGGCTCCAATTTTGGAGTAATGTCTGAATTGGGTAGGTGTCCTATTATTCTGGACTGTTTTAAAGCTAGTATAAATTACTGGTATCGTTTGGAAAATATCCCGAACGGTTTACTAAAAGATGCTTATTTGGAATCCAAAAATATTTATGAGGAGGGAGGGAAATCATGGTTTTCAGCTATTACCAATCTATATACTATTTTAAAGACTCCAGGAGGAAATAAGTAAAAAAAATATTCAAAATCATCATTTAAACACTCTATTAAAACAGATCTACAAAATATTTATATAAAAACTTGGTATAATAACAGAAATCAACTAATTGTTGATAATGGAACTTTAAGGACCTATCTGAAAATCAAAACCAACTTTGGATTTGAAAAATATCTAGAACTTATAACTGATTCAGAACTCAGAAGGTCAATCACAAAATTCAAGATCAGTTGTCATAAATTAAAAATTGAAACAGGTAGACATACCAAACCAAAAACTCCTTTAGAAGATAGAATTTGTGATAGGTGTAATAATTTAGAAGTAGATGATGAATTACATTTTTTTAACCAATGCTTAAAATTCTCTGAGTCCAGAATTATATTATTTAATAAAATTAAAGAATCTAATATTAACTTTATTAGCTTATCACAATTTAACAAATTATACTGAACTCTCAATTGTGAAAATATAAACATACTTAATAATTTTGGCAAGTTCCTCTTGGAGTCAAGGTTGATATAAATGTTTTATCCTACACCACTGTTTTATATTTTGACTGATTATATAAATTCATGTACTTTACACCATTTAAAAGGTTCAAATATTTATATGTTATCTATGTCATTAAATCATAATTGTTTGTCATGTCATTGCCCCTCGAGGGCCCTTAATTGGTCAATAAACTTGTATTGTATTGTATTGTATTGTATTGTATTGTGTATTTGGTATACAGCATTAAGGCGGGTCCAATCACGTGGGATTCGATTTCAGGTGTTTAATTACTAATTTCCTGAACTTTGTTGTCATTTGTATTTTAAGGAAATATGACCATTTTTAATTTTTACTTTAATTGACAGATTTTTTTCTCTTACTTCTTGGTAATGTTTTATGGTGAATTTTATAATTTTTTATTTCCGCCTTTTTAGCGTTTTTCAACACATCCAATGTTAGATTAATATCGAAACCACCCTAGTATATGGCCTTAAATCTAATGTAACATTATATTATAATTTAAATAACATGTTAGTTGAGGGGTACAATTGGAATATTTTGCCCTTATTCAAAATGCATTTTCATTTTGAACGCAAAAACAGGCGGATCCAGGAGGGGAGGCCCGGGGGCCCGGCGCCCCTTTTCAGATAGCCAAAAAAATTGTGTGGGCAATATTTGAAATTGTTGCCCTTTTCGATAAAACACTGTATAGTTGAGATAAATCATAAATGATATTGAAAGCTAAGCATTAAGATTAATGAGTTACTCAATTATTTAGTTAAAAATAATGAAAGACCACAACTCCGATAACGTCACATTTCGGATGGGAATGCACTGCGCTATTTATAGACTTCAAATTACAAAACGTTCAAATAGTATAAACAACAATGATACTGACCAAGTTCAATCAATTTATGAAGAATAAATTAAAAAAAACTGATAGAGTTGTTAAAGAGAGTCAACGACAAGGCCATGATACATTTACAGAGGACGCATTAATTATCACAAGCGTTGAACCCGGACGACGTCCCAGTTGCCGACCTCAGAGCACAGAAAACGACAGGAGACGGCAATTGCTTGTATCATGCAGCTTCTCTGGCATTGACTGGTACGTCTTCGTTTTGATAATCATTGTAGTTCCATGAACAATCGGACGCAAAATATCAATTGTCTTAGAATAGAATAACTTAACTACCTATATCTGGTTAGGGAACGACCATTTGATTTGTATGGGGGCTATGGTGAAATTTAAAATAAAAAGGCAGGATATATAACAAAAATCAAGAAAAAAAGGCAGGACAGCGCTTTCAATAAAAAAAAATGGCAGGATGGTGTTTTTGGCTGATAAATTTATACTAGCTTTAAAAACAAGAGGCTCCCAAGAGCCTGAATCGCTCACCTGAACTACACAGATACATATATTTGTAGATATTATTGTGCTTAACCATATGCCATTTAAATTTATGAAATATCTTGGTTAGTTTTCAAGATATTGGGCTTATTAAGTGCAAATTTGGCAAAAATTAGGAAAAAGAACAATAACTCCCACATCAGCAGTCAGATCTTTTCCGAAATTTCAGGACAGGTACATCTTAATATGCTGATCACTTTTGATTCTTGCACAATTTTGATATCTGAAACCAGTTTTGAGTTATTAGCAAAAAAATGAAATTTGCCCCTATGTTCTATTTTTAGCCATGGTGGCCATGTTTTTTTTTAAATCAAAAATCTGAACGATAGAGTTGTAGCATATAAGCTATCAAACAGTGTGCCATGTTAAGATGCAGTTGGTCTTTAGGTTTCAGACAAGTCAGGGGAAAAGTAATGAACACTGGTAAATATTGACGCTTTAAGGGCCATAACTCCTAAAAGAAATGGTTCTACAGCTTTGACCTAATTACATGAATTGTAGATCTTGATGTGCTTAATCATATGCAATTTGAATTTTTAAAATATCTTGTATAGTTTTCAAGATATAGGGCTAAATAAGTGAAAAAAAAATTAAAAAATCCAGAAAAAGGGCAATAACTCCTATGTCGTTTGTTGGATCTTCTTGAAAATTTCAGAGCAGGTAGAACTTGAGATGCAAATCACTTTTGTCTCCTATCAGAATTTTGATATCTGTTACCGTTTTTGAGTTATTTGCAAAAAACTGTAATTTGACCCCTATGTTCCATTTTTTAGCCATGGAGGCCATATTTTTTGACGAATCAAAAATCCGAACAATAGAATTGTTGCATTAATGCTATTAAACAACTGTGCCAAGTTTTGTTGAAGTTGGATGTATGGTGTCAGACAAGTAAATCTTTGAAATTCAGGGTAAAAGTAATGAAAAATGGTAAAATTTGACGCTTTAAGGGCCATAACTCCTAAAAGAAATGCTTCTACAGCTTTGACCTAATTACATAAAATGTAGATCTTGATGTGCTTAATCATATGCAATTTGAATTTTTAAAATATCTTGTATAGTTTTCAAGATATAGGGCTAAATAAGTGCAAAATTTTGAAAAAATCCAGAAAAAGGGCAATAACTCCTACATCGGTTGTTGGATCTTCTTGAAAATTTCTGGGCAGGTAGATCTTTTGGTGCTGATCACTTTAACCCTATGCCAGAATTTTGATATCTGTTACCGTTTTTGAGTTATTTGCAAAAAACTGCAATTTACCCCTATGTTCTATTTTTAGCCATGGCGGCCATGTTTTTCAACGAATCAAAAATCCCCACGCTAGTTTTATACTACCTATGCTAATTAACAACTGTGCCAAATTTAAAAGCCACTGGACTTATGGTGTTAGAGGAGTTAACGTTTGAAAAATGTTAACGACGACGGACGACGGACGACTGACGACGGACGACGGACGACGACGGACGCCAAGTGATGGCAATAGCTCACATGGACGATGGACCTTCGGTCCAGGTGAGCTAAAAAAGCTGCGCGCGCTTGCACCCCCAGAATAATCCAGGCTCGTCATTTTTCCAAAAAATTAAAGAGCAGGACGAAGAAATTACTAAAGCCCCCCTATAAATATCAAATGGTTGCTCCCTTAGAAATGCCGATGGTTGGTCCATTTCCTAACACCCGGGCCATTACCAATGATATATTAGTAAAACCAGCAATTATATTAAAGAACTTACGGAAACGAACTGAACGTACGTTAAACTGACGTAAAGGGGTGATGTAAAACGACTGAAAAAAAGAAGATTTTTTTACCAAACACATATTTCAAGGACGAATTACAAGGGTCATCCATAATTGACATCCATTTTGCAAAGCGTGCAAAAAAAAACCTTTCTATAGCTGTGTGCTCATTTTTTTTAGGATCGGACATATAGTCTGTACATCCGTTCACCCAACCGTAAAATAAAGGTAATAACAAAACTACCAAACTTGAATGATCAATCTCATAGTCCAGAGAAAATGACAAAAACGAATCAGTCATACCGGAGAACTGGTGGATCGCAATGGTCCTGACTTGGTACAGGTATTTCAAACGAAATGGTGGGTTAAACCAGGTTTTATGGCGCCAAACCTCCCTCTTCCATTGCGATCTTAGGATCCGGTAATGACCATAGAACACAACATAGTTGTGAGACACAATAGGGATATTGAGGTGATCATCTCAGTACAGCAGACCAGTCAAACACTAATTAAAACAATTAACTATCATATCTTTTAACTCAATTTTGAACTTTTCTACTAGTGGCTGATAACGAAGAAAGAATTTTTTTAGTGATCGTATGAGACGTATTTTCTTATAGCCCTGCTTCAAAAGTCGGTCACGAAGAAACCGGTGTCTGATCAAAAAATCTGTGAAATGTGTGCAAGCTCTGGCATATCGAATAAGTTGAGAAATATAAACACCGTATGCAGGAGAAGTAGGTATATTGCTCTGTAGATTAGGAAAATTAATAATTTGAAAATTAAAATTGTCTCGTTTGGTTAATATATTGGGTTTTGGTTCATATCTTGGATACTAAACATAGATCTAAGGGCTATGACGTTTTGCTTGTAGATGCATCTTGGGTAGTGTATTACAGCCAACTAGGAATTAGATCACTGTGGCCTACATTTTACTTTTGTTCGACTTTTGTAAAGTTCTTAGTTTAAATCCATATTTTGGCTACTATATTTATATGTATAATTGTTATACCCCGCCCGCTTTGTTGCAGGGTATATAGTTTTTCACTGGCTACGATTACTCACCACACCACGAGTAACAATAAGATTTTTTATTGTTACTTGCGTGACTAAAATGGAAACGGTTTCTACGTTTTTTGTTTTCTTTAATTTCTCGGGAACAAACCATTGCAAATAAATAGGCTCATATTCAACGTCTGTCGGTATGATAAATTAATGTTATTCTTTTTGGTTCACATTTTTTAGACAAAGATGCCAACGGAGCAGGGTATCGGTGTCGTTCTGACTCATTCGCTTGTTGCTCTTTTGTATGTGTTTGGTTTTCAGAAACTGATTTATTTTTAGTAGTTTTTAGTAGTTACTTAGTAGCTTCACATCGTTTTCAGGAAAGAAAAATCTGAAACGTTATCTACGTTTGTTAACTGCGTGTGAGCTGTTTCTACACCACCAATTTTATGCTGAACATCCAAGAATGGAATTAGTCGATACCTTGACATTCGATTATAGAGATACAATTTTCTCAACTATGCTATCTGAGGAGGGTGATGAAATATTTTGTACAACGAGAAACAAGGTTCAAACTATCAAACTTGAAAGCAAACTAACAACAATGCCAGGAAGATGGAGCTCTTTATTGCATGTAATAGCTTTGGCATCAGTCATTCGAAGACGTGGTACATGGTATCAGGCCTTTGATGAATGGTATTATTGAGCAAAAAAATGTTGATGCAAACATAGAGTAAGACACAATATATATTCTCTGGTCAAGAGATGGCAATTTAGACAATACTCCACACGCAGCATATATATCAGCCGAATCACTTCGTATGTTTGTCAACTGATAGCACGGATAAGGTTTTGTAAACTTCTTTAAGTAACAAAACGAAACGCAAATCAGTTGCTAGTGAAAGTCAAGATAGTTCAGCCAGCAAAAAAAAAACGAAAACAAGCTTAAAAACAGCCACGTTGACAACAAAAGGTCTGGATCGAACAGCAAAATGTTTCAAAGTACTTTATATATAATTAGATATTCTATTTGGATCCCAAAAAGCACCGACGTTAAAAAGCAAATGAATCCCATTAGTGTAAGCGACACTCATATTCAAGATTTCAGTACAAGTGAACCACTCAGAAAAGATGACGAAGAAGTACTTAACGAATCACGTGATGACGGTGAGCATAGTGATATGCACGAGCAGAATCAAAATGTAGAGAATAAATCTGAGTCACCTTCGAAACAACGAAATAACCTCAACTTGAGCAAATGGCAGATCCTCAAACCGAGTTAGAGCCAGAGCCTCAAGTCGAACAAGTGTCAGATTCTCAAGCGAAGCTAGAGCCAGAACCTCAAGCCGAACAAGTGTCAGAACCATCCTACTTTTCCTAAAGAATAAAACAGGCAGACCAACCAATGAAAACAAATATAGTATGATAAAGAACAGAGTCCCACCAGAAACTTACGCTTTTCCTTCAAAAGAGTACAAAGATAAAACGAAAAATCGGGCATTCGAAAAAGGTCATGTCAAATCCACTGGTTTCAACCATTCGATTTCTTTACATATTCATATGAACATGATTCCTTAATCTTATTATTTCCAATAGAAAACACCCCATGCGGTAGAGCAAAGCTTCTGATAACACTTCCTTTTAGAAAGACGCTGTATCTGATTTACAAAAGCATTCGACTTGCAGCTACCATCAAGCCTCTGCAGATCAAATGAAAAAGTTCGTAGAAGTAATGGAGAGCGAAAAAAAAAACGGATAGATTTTATCCTAGATCAACAACTGAAAGAGCGCGTAGAAAAGAAAAGACAAGTATTAGAATCGATTATTCGGTGTATTGAGTTCTGTGGTTGCCATGGGATAGCACTTCGTGGTCATGCAGACGACTCTACATGCGATGATTGTAAAATAGATAACGATGATGCTATAAGTCAGAATCCGGGTAAATTTTAAGGGTTATTGAAATTGTGTAGCGATCTTGGCGATACAACCTTAAAGGAGCATTTTAAAAACATGTGCACAGTCTGTTACTTACATATAAAAAAACGTCACAAAATGAACTGTTGATATGCATAAAGAAATTCATTCAATCAGATACAACATCAACCACACGGACCGCTTTTTGGTATCCAAGCTGATGAATGTACAGATGTAAGTGGTAAAGAGCAGTTGGGTATAGTTAAATATATATATACCATTCAGATATCTCGTGAATGGTGTTACGCCAGTGGAAAAGTTAATTAAATTTGTAGAGCGCGACGAGACCACTGGTTCTGCAATAGCCAAACAAATAATAGATAGAGTCAATAGTTTGGGATTGGAACATGAGAAATTGTAGATCTCAGTCTTATGATAAAGCTGCAAACATGACGGGGTTACACAAAGGATGCGGAACTAGAATCACTGAATCTTTTCCAAAGGCAAAATTATATTATTGCATGAATCACGATTTAAAAGCTTAGTTAATTAGTTAGTTATTGCTTTACTCCCAAGCAGCACGATTTCGGCTATATACGGGAGATGAACATGAAACTGGTGATACAATGAACATGAAATGATGATGATGTAAAGGAAATGGGGGCACAAAATCGGCTAAGAGAGTTTTGACTGCCACTAGAAAAAGGAGTGATGGGTAGGGATGGTAAATTTAGCCTCCTGCATGGGGATCCTACGGGTCTACTCTTACCGAAACCTGCAGCAGGGTTCTTTAACGTGCGAGAAACGTGACATTTATCCCAACACGGTGCACCACTATGATTTGCGGTCAGGTTTTCCGCATTATCGCCTGACGACCCCGAATCTCTCGATGTCAGGGCTGCCCAATTCAACCACTTGGGGCACACATCCCAGTCGCTTTGTGGGCAAAGTGGCCTGACCCGATGTCAGGTATCTGAGCGCTCTTTAGTGGACTTTTACCGACAAGGTTAGCGCTGTTGCGGGCCTATTCGCCACCCGGAACCCGCACGGGTTTAGCAGTTTCAAAATCATGTAAATTACCCGAAATGATGATCATGCTCGATAATACCAAACAACTTGGAATATTTTTTAAGTATTCACCGAAGTGGCAACATTTCTTAGAGGAGTCATTTGAAACGATCAATAGTGAAAAACAGGAAAACAACGAGAAACTATTGAAAAAATATAAAATGAAAACTTTGTGTGAAACACGCTGGGAAGAGAGACATAATACGTTGGAACATTTTATACGAAGCTAACGTGGATTGTTTGACAACAATATCTACTCGAGAGAAATGTACAAGGGATTCGAAATCTGTCACAGAAGCAAATGGCCTCCTTTCAAAAATCTCATCAGCATCCTCGATAATAGAACTGTGTACCAATCTTCACTTCTCATGATATCTCAGATCTCTTGGTCAATTGTTACAAGGTCCGACCAAAGACATCATTACTGCTTTCAAGAAAGTAGACCTCGTTAAATCTGTCAAATGCACAGAATGAATTCGAAGATGTTTGGGTCAAGGCAAAGAAAATGACTACAATTTCTGAGACGGAAATGACTTCTCCTCGTAGATGTGGCAGACAATCCTTGAGAAACAATACACCGGCAAGTATCCCAAAAGAATACTGGATGCGTTCTCTTTTTATCCCTTACCTAGACCACTTGATAAGCGAGTTTTGCAGTCGGTTTTCCCATTTAAATGAAACATCTACCTTCGCATTGTCGCCTTCCTTCAAATCTAGGCCTCCTAAATGAGGAAAGGATGAGAACGGTAGAAAAGTTCTTCGAGGATGATCTTCCTAACCCGTCAGCGCTCAACGGAGAAAAGAAATTGTGGAAAAGGAAATGGTCGGAGCGTGAAAAAATGAATGAGCTTCCAGAAACGATTGCTGACACATTGCAAGTTGTGAATGGCAAGTTTTATACAAATATCACCATGATCTTGAGATTGCTACTGATGTTACCCGTTTCTGCAGCAACGGTAGAAAGAAGCCATTCATCCTTCAAGCAAGTCAAAACTAAACTCAGATCAACAACAACTGAGGACAGAATCAATGCGCTTCTTCTACTGTACATTCACAAAGACATTGCTCTCAACTACTCCAAAATAATTGACATGTTTGCGCGGGCTCATCCAAGGAAAATGAAACTGATAAATCCATTGGCCTAGTTAGGCATGTTGAGAATATACTTAGATGAATATAATTCATTAGTTGTATCAAATTAATTTGTTTCTCTATCCCTTTGTATTAGCATCCCTAATATGTCTTCACAAACCTGTTGTGTTTTGTCGCATGTGTAACTACCGGACCCAAAGATCGAAATGCAAGCGGGAGGTTTGGCGCGCCTGAGAACCTGGTTTAACCCACCACTTTTTCAAATACCTGTACCAAGTCAGGACCATTGCGATCTTCAATTTTTCCGGTATGTCTTCCTTGTTTTGTCTTGTCTAATGGACATTTGAGATTGATTCTCCAATTTCGGCAATTTTGTTATTATCTTAAGTAATATCACCTAAGTACTCATTAAAAAAACAATGGTTAAATGGGTAAAGCGAGGTTTTCCAAATTGCATTTGGCATCTGGTCAGTGTTTCTAGCAGCTCTAGTATACAACACTCATCAATTTTGTTTTTCTGTCAGTTTTTATTCTATATGTTAATAACATCAAACAAAGACAAATTATGCCTACATGACGTATCAGTAACACATGTGCATCAGCCATCCATTACACTGTATTTAAACTGTCAGAATACTATTATCAGTGTATGGAGGTAAAATTTATTTCAAATGACAACATAAGACAAACATGTCAAGTAATCCGACAGAATGAGCGATATCTGCATCTATACTAAAATATTGCAAATGGTTCTTTAGTCAAACAGAATACATTATTAACCTTTAATTAACAATGTTGAAGTACATGGAGGTGGTGTTCGTCCGCCTGAGGGGTAACGGAATGTGTTTGGCTTCTGGGGGGAGCAGCCCCCCCCCAGACACCCTGCTACTTGCCCCTCCCCCTTCTTAGGCGGATCCCTGGATTGCAATCTTGCTAAAAAAGGGTGTCATTATTAGGTCCTACTATGCTAAAATGCGTAGTATGAGCTGTACATAAACTTAGATTTTCTTCTTTTTTTTCAAATATTCTTTCCTGCTGAATCTTAACATATTAGACTCATTTTCTTTGCCACAATCGATTGTTGTTTTTTCTTAAAAATCAAATATAGTCAGGTTTAGAGTATTCTTAAGGTTGTAATTGTTATATCAATTAGCTCTTACCTTTACGTAAAGCTATGCTGGTGTTCGATTTCTGAAGTCCACCGTTACAATTCGATGTTATAAAACAGACACCCGTTAATGTGTTCATACTTGACAGACAGCAGTCCTTAAACGAACAAAGACTAGCGCATGCAACAATCGAAGTAACAGGGAATTCCATTTCTGAAGCAGTTATTTCTACGAAGCTGATCGTCTGAAAATGTGTGTCATTTTGCAAGTAACAATTTGTCATGTTAACCCGATAAAGAACAAACACAATGAAACTGTATTTGTATACATGTAAATATGTCAAAATGAATTTCATTTTCCCACTTTTGCTTTTTACGTGTACTTCAATTGGAAAAGCCGACCTTTGCAAACCACAAAAGAATACTTAAGTAAACAATATAGTTGACTCTCTAAGAATTTTTTTTTTAAATCCAAGCTTTTGATTCAAAATAAATTATTCATATTGATCAGTGAAAGCGCGAGAGCAAAATGTTAGTTAGTGAAATGAATCGAAAACAGGAAATCAATCATGTAACGTTAATGTTCATGATGTTTGCTTTTAATGTTTTATAATTACTGGCATTCCAAAAAAAAGAGAAAACAATACCAAAATATTCTAAAGGAACTTTCTAGGAGAGAACTAACTTGTAAGCTGATTATTACATTATAAATGAAGTTGATCGTCAGCCTTTAATTGATGATGTATCCCACTTATCAATTAATGTTTTGAAAGGGAATAAAATTGATTGATCAGTGATGTTTACTTCTTGAGAAGAAAGCGCGTTCATATATACTGAAAACTTCAAGCGTGACTTAATTGTCATGCCATACAGGTTTATCGAATAACGTGATACAGTCAACAATTTTTGTTTGCAGTACAAGGATAAAAATAGAGTTCGAAAAGAGAAGCCTATTAGACTACATATTCTGGCATGAACCCTTGGTAACTTTTACTGGGTCATTCGAGTATCTGTGCCCTAATTAAGCTCGTTAAACATATAACCCTTGTAACTTTATTCTTATTTTGGCACTTTTAATTTGCATTAAGGTGGGAGAGGAATTCACAGAAGATGGTTTTTTTGCATATGTTTGTACCGAGTACATTTGTCAGATTAGTGTATTTTTTATCAAATTTATTCTGTTTAATAATTCATTCCTTTTTAATGTTTCCATTGCATTCTAAATGTTAAAGACCACCAGTTAAAAAATTAGAAAATGGTAAGAATTGTTTTGATCTTATCATACACAGATTTTTATTAAATGGTGGATAATATTATTGCATAGTCCTGGCTGGTTGTTAATGGGTCAATTATTGCGAACTTTAGATATCTAAAAAAACTAACTCAAAATACTGAGAAAGTTAAGACTTTGCCCAACATTGATAATAAAATAGTATAATATTTTCTTTAGAATTAAAGTGATTTTAAGTATATAGTTCACTTTAAAAGATGCATTAAAGTGTTAAGTTTAGATGTAAAGTTTGTGAGTTTAAACTGTCAAGCATGTACATTTACAAATGTATACCGACTAATTGTCGATAAATAGTTTTGTTCAAATGCAAAAGATTCTTTGTGGAGTACTATTTTCTCTGCAGACAACAAAAAGGACACGGGAAGGAAGAATGTGAATTGAGAACAGATCTAGGAACAATTCATAATGATGTTAGTGACAGACTGACACCTAGATGGTCAATATCAGAAAGTAGTCGTTAAGAATGTTGCAGCAAATGAAATAATTACTTTAACTAAGAAGAAAAATTACTTGAAATAAGTAAATGAATTTCTAGAAATAAGAAAGTAAATATTTTAAAACAGGTAAAACAAAAACTTGAAGTTAGTAAATCAATCTATGGAAATAAGTTAAATAATTACTTGAAACTAGAAATTATATGCCCGAAATCAAGTAAAACATTTACTAGTTTCAAGTAAATTTAAGTTCTTAAAAAAAATTCTAAATAGTAAGTAGATAAAATAAAATAACTGAGTAATTAGTTTCGAAGTTATTTTGAATTACTACGAATTACTCCCAGATATACAACTTTTTTTACTTAGTAATTTACTTAAAATGAGTTATTATAGTCTGAGTCAGGTAAATTCTGCGCACGGTTTTCTTTATTTATTTTAAAACTGCTTACCAGAATCACTCGAGTTGTCTCTCATTCCTTAGATCGTTTTTTGTCCAACTTTTTTGGCAGTAATAATTTGACCGATCACCGCCGTTTACTTTGTTATTTTCTAAAAATAAAATCCTTACGGGGAATTCCTATTGTAATGTCGCCATCTTGGTTTCTAAGGGGATCGCTTATTATGAATATGTGTTAGGAACTTCTCGTCGCTTACCGCGTTATTTAATGTGACACGATTTCCCGAGCTTTTTTTTTCCTGTCAAGATTTTATTGATCCGGCGGTTCCGATCCGAAAAACGAAAGTAAACTAAGTGGTCCCTTTGCATCCTTGACCTTATATTTATGAAAACTGATGCAACAGCTGATCGGACAAAGACGTGAAGCGAAATGTTTATTAAAAAGCGATGTTGGCGTACAGTTACATGTGTATGACTATGGAAAGAAGAATGTTTTTAAAAGTATCTGATCCTCTGTACACGGAGTATCATAGACCAATATTATTTTTTTTGATTTTGAGAGAGTGAGGACAATTTTTTAAATAGTTTCTTTTTTTTTCAAACAACATTCTACAGTCATGAATTTCACTGGCAGTAATGAACTGAACTCCTGACAGAAAATGCCCCTAACTCATTCGTATTTACATATTTCTGTTCCCATGAATTACAAAACAATACTCAATAGTTTGAAATTGAATTTTGATTCATGCATAGTCACATATCTAGGTCCATGTTTGAGCATATTTATGATAAGATTGACCAATTAGCTTGAAAGGGGCCCTTGTTTTTTTTCCTAAAAAAAGGTATTTTCAAACTGATTTGTGATGAAAAACAACACACCAGAGGCTAAGAAAAATATTCTGTCATATGTAAAATAAATTGAGATTACATGATTTGATAGAACTTTGAACGATTGGTGCTGCCCTGTATTTTTTTCAGAAAGTGTAAATGTTTTGAAAGAAATATTGAATTGTACGTGTTTTTAAAAATGTTGTCTTGACACCTTTAAAGTAATATAAACTTTTGAGACTCTAGACAGAAACTTTTTTTTCTGACCAGAACAAAAAAACCAAAATGGCTCTCCTTCAAGTTAAATGGTTTGCCCTTAAAAGAAGTTGCTATGAAATATTTATGGTGACAGGTCTACTTGTTTTGTGCCATGAAAATGTACAAATTTCCACATCCAAGAAAAACATTGTCAAAAACCATGCAGAATAAGTATCATTTCACATTATAGCCTGCATCAACAAGCAGAAATATAAAAACCACTATGAAAAATGAGCCTTTGACGAGGCCAATAGGAGCGGCTTGCCGATTTGCCATTGGCCCAATATTGAATAAAGTTTCAAACAATTCAATTCCAGTCCTGAAATAATCCAAGAAAGATCCCTGGGGCCCCTCTTTAACAAAGATAAAAAACACCTAAAACTGACAAGTACTAAAAAATTTCTGGTCAAAACATGTTTCTACACAAATAATGATCATGATCAGCACAATATATTGTTTGTGATAATAATGACATGAATGAAAAAACCAACAAAAAATTTTAAAAATCAAATTAGTTTTCTTACTTCATGCTTACATGAAATATTGATTATTCAGTCCATAAAGACAAAAAGACTACCAAACTAGAAAGACCAATCTCAAATGTTCAGGAAGAAAATTAGACACACCTGATAATCATAAATTGAACATCACAATGGTCCTGACTAGGTACAGGCATTTAAAAAGAAATGGTGGTTAAAACCAGGTTTTATGGCACTAAACTGATACTAAATCAGTGACCATTTAATGAGCTATATATATGGTAAACGAACTGTAACATCTAAGTAACCTGTTTGATGATAAATGTGGATATATTTCTCTATATTTCTGCGTGAACACATTCCATGCCATTTATTTGAAGAATAGTTATATCTCTCATATATCATATCTGTCATTTTCATCTTATTGAAAACCAAACTCCCAGAATGGGAACTTCTTGAGATTTAGGGATTTACATTGCATTCTAAGCTTGTTTCCCTATCCATCCAGGATACAATTAAAACTGAACTTTAGAGAATTAAGTTTGTTTTTCATTCTCAATTACTCACAATAGAGAACTGAACATCAATGTTTGTCAAAGGTTTGTTTTTCCTTACCAATGCGTTTTAGGTTTGTGTATCATGTATATTGGGTACTACATGTAGGGGTCAATGATTTTCTCAAGAATATGTGGGCCACTGGTGGTTCATAAACAGATTCTCAAATATCGTTCTTTTTATTACATCATGTACATGGTGTAAATAATATATATTACTGATATGGGATGAAGTAGATATTTTCTGGTCAATACCTTTTTTTTCAGTTTATGTAGCTTGAGCAACTCCAATGAATCTTTACAGATGGATTCTTTTCATAAGTACTATAGCCATGTTTTATTTAAAAAAATCACAAACGGATATATCATTGTTGAGTTGGCAACCCAACAGATGTGTTATTGCATTGAGTGAGAATAACCCAACACATTTGCAAGTTTTAATATGTTGCTATTTTGCAGTTCGGTTGTTTTGTGTGTCTGTATTGTAATGTATATATTGTTATATATTTTTTGTCATGTTGTGTTTTGAGTCAACTGATTTTGTCATTGCCTTAATAGGACATACCATTTAACTTGGAGAGGAGCCTGGATTTTTTGTTCTGGTCATAAAATATTTATTTTCTAAAGGAACAGCAACCAATTTTTTCTTTCTTCATTATTCATGTAATTAGCATTATTTTATATGACAGAAATCATTCTTCAGAATATGTGACGCGACCAGCGAAAAGGGCCCTTATGGGTGACGACGTCATTGTGTGGAAAAACGACGTTAAAAATTTACGGTAGAAAACAGGTGCGCGCAGAGACATGCTATCGTGTCTAAAAGCATATTTGATCCCAATTTAATAAACACGCGCTGAAATGTGTTTCTAAATAAATACTTCAATATTAAGGAAGGTTTAATTTAGATCATGTCTTTAATTGTCTTTTATGTAAACATCGCGGTTAACCGCGGATTATAGATCAGCGAAAATCCATTGATATTTATTACAATGTAACTACGATAACGGTACAATGTCATATTTAATTGTGACAATGACAATAAATAAATAAACAATCGTGTCAGCTGCCCTCTGAAGTAACCATAATTTTCGCGGGTATAAAAAAACTATTTTAAATATTAAAAATTACATACATGTACATATGATATTTCAATTTTGGCCATGGCGGCTAGTCAAAGTAGTTGTGCTAGTTCCGTTAAAGAACGGCTGCCTGACCACTGCTTCTTAAATTTATCGGATGATGATGAAGACACTTTAGAACAACTTCAAAGTGTTGAGGACACTTTCTTTTCTCTTGGAACTTTTTTAGATGACTATGATGATACAAATCTGAGTGACATTCACGAGTTGGAGTCCGATGATCCCGAACAAGACGACGAAGTTGATGTTGTGCAAGAAGAAATCGGAAATGTGGCGATAGAACCTTCCGACGAGGATTTATTATACACAGCTGAAATTGAAACTTTCAGAAACGCTGGGTGTGGATGTACATTATATCACGGTGGTATGTATTTTCTTTTCTTATATGTATATACATAAAATTATGAATAAAATACCTAATTAAATTATACTAATAAGCAATTAACAAAAAAATCGACAAGTCAGCCTAAAGGTTTGAAAAAATAATGATACATCATTGCGTATTTCGTATTCGCCAGTCACACATAGGGGCCGACCATTTAACTAGAAAGGGAGGATGGCTTGGTTGCTTGTTCTGTTAATTCCCAAATTTCTTTTTAAAAAAATACGCACCGCTAGAAATTATTTTTTTTCTTAAATACCATTATTTTATGTTTTTTATTCACAATATTCCCCCCCCAAAAAAAAATTACATTTTTTTAACCAAGCTCCTGCCCCTTTTTTAAGTTGAATTGTCGGCGATCCCTCATAGGGTTTGAACTTCTTAGCATAATAATTTCGTGGTATGAACCGATTGTTTTTATAAAATCAAAAATTATAGAATATTTTTGAACATGTACCGCAAACAGTTTGCCCGTCCGTCTGTTCGTTCGTCCGTCACATTTAAAGTTTCATCAATTTATCAGAAACTACTAATACATGTAACATTGCTCACTACCTCAAATGTAGAGGCCATTGCCCAAACATTGAAGCTAAATGTGTTTTAATATTTTTAGGAAAACATTGCTGCTCTGTTATTGGTATGGATGTTATTGAAGCAGTCCGTCTAAATATGTTAGAAATTCCGCGAGACGACTTGGATCTTATAATTTTAGGGCATTTGCAACAAAACCGAGTAAAAACAGACGAAACAACTAAAACAAAATCTCATACTAAAATATCAGATAGAAAAAGAGCTTCAATGAATTACTATGTTAACGGTCAACAAGTGTGTAAGAAAACTTACCTTTTTACTTACGGAATAGGAGAAAAACGATTTAAAAATCTGTGTAAACATTTTGACGAATACGGATTGACACCAAGAAAACATGGAAATGCTGGTAAATGTCCAAAAAATGCTATTTCAGCTGAACGTGAGCAAACTGTCATTACATACATTAAAAATTATGCCGAAGAAAACGCTATGCCCTTGCCCGGTAGAATGCCGCGAATGCGTGATTACACAGTTATGATGCTCCCTAGTGATACAACTAAAGCTGATATTTGGAAAAAATATGTGGAAAGTTGCGATCCTTCTGTTAAGCCTGTTGGTTTAACAACTTTCAAAAGAATATGGGCACGGTATTTACCAAACATTGCGGTCATGAAAATTGCTTCAGATTTATGTGAAACTTGCCAAAACAACAATAATCTTATTATGAAATCTGTTAATTGCTCCGAAGAAGAAAAAAGTGCTCGTTTAAAGGCTCAAGAAAAACACCTGAATCTCGCAAAAGAATGCAGGGATTATTATCGGCAAGATTGTCAACAATCAAGCGAGTATTGGCAAGGTTTGTCTGACATTGAAAAAGAGAGTGGCGTTGTTGAAGGTCCTCTTCACTATTCTTTTGATTATGCTCAAAGTGTTTTCATACCTCATAGTGCACAACAAGTCGGGCCAATATATTTTAAAACTCCGCGTAAATGTGGTATATTTGGTGTATGTGCTGAGCATAAGCCGGAACAAATCAACTATCTAATTGACGAAGATGTTTGCACCGGTAAAGGGGCAAATGAAACTATAAGTTACCTGCATCACTTCTTGGAAAATTGTGAACTCAAAGTTAATCGCTTAAAGTTTCATAGTGACAATTGTGTTGGACAAAATAAAAATAATGCTGTAATGCAATATTTTTGTTGGAGGACCATTCAAGGTTATAATTCGAAGATAGAATCGTCTTTCATGTTACCGTACCATACTCGCTTTGGTCCTGATTGGTGTTTTGGACTGTTGAAACTTAAATATAGACGTAGTCAGATCTCATCAATATTTGAATTGGCAAAAGTTGTCAATGATTCTACAAAGAAGGACATTAATCTTTCGCAACTGATTTCAGATCCAACCACGAAGCAGACACTCGTTACCATGTACAACTGGAAGTCCTTCTTAGACAAATATTTTATTAAAATACCGGGAATTACGAAATATCACCATTTTTCGTTCGACTCCTCAAATCCCGGTGTTGTTGTTCTTAAAGAGTTTCCGTCAACCGAGGAAAAATCTTTTAAAATTCTGAAAAGCCAAAAAGGTTTTGATGGTTTTCCCGAAACATTGGTTCCGAAAGGATTAAGCGCAGAGAGGGCGTGGTACCTTTACAAACATATCAGGGAGCATGTGTCCGATGAATGTAAAGACATAACATGTCCAAAACCATTACTCTCAAAACCAAAAGCTACTGATATATTGAAACAGGGCAGGAATAAAGATGATTAGAAAAAAATGTGTTAATTTCAAAGCTACTGAGGTTTCATAAAATTTTCATGGGATATCAATTTTAGTTGATTTCATGGTTCGGTCTGATATACGAAAAATGATTCCCCAAACGAAAATGATTTTACACGCATTGTTATGAAAGGTACAATTTTCAGAACCACGAATTAAGAATCCACAAACTGACATTTTTTGCAACCACGAAATTTGATACCCACAAAAATAATGATTGTATATTTAGAACCTGTTTACAAGTGAAACGAAATTGATTTGTTTCTTCTTTGTGGTCTATATCTTCCTGTCCCTGTGGGTCTTTCCGTATAGATATATCATTGTTTATTCAAGTGTCTATCTGTCTGTCTGTCTGTCTGAATTTAGCTGACAATAACACCGATCTTTTTAAAACTTAAATTTCACCAACAAAATGTTAATGAAACGTGTAAAATTATAATTGTGTACATAAATGATCATAAATATCAGCCACAATTGTGTACAAAGAGGTAAATAGACGAATTTATTTTTTAGCATTGTATTAATAAATAACCTTTATACACTCAAATACGGTTCGAAATTTTAATCATCAAATACACTAGAGTTGAATCTAATTTTATCCTACTTCGATTCTCGTCAACACTGTTCAAGCTAATTAAATATTTTTTCTAGTATCTGAAATTCTATTGTAATTTTTATTCTTAAAACTCATGAAACTATTCAATTTTATTTCCTATAGTATTAAGGAACAAGTAAAAAAAAATAATTTCGTTGAATTTGTATAAAATTGACACCAAACACTAAAACACTAATTTTCTTGTCACCGGAAAAATCACTAGTATTGTGACGTTGTTAACGTTTGCCATTTTGAAAAATAACGTTGTTAGGAACTCATGTTAAAACCTTAATAACTTTGTCAATACTCATCAGAAATGTACAAAGTTAGGTTTTTCTCGAAGTGTTAACATTACATAAAACCAATATCAAGAAAAAAATATTTTTGAATTTTTCACCCATAAGGGCCCTTTTTGCTGGTCGCGTCACATATATTATTTATAACCTTTGCTGCCAAAATATTTTTCATCAAATATCAAATTCATTTTTTTTACAAAAAAAAAAAACAAGGCTCTCCTTCAAGTTAAATGGGGGGGATCTCTATGCCACACCGATTATTGAAAGTCCCATTGATATCTATGAAAAAAACACGGAATTCCAATGAAAATGTATTTTAAATACTGTATTTTTGTTTTAAGTTAATCTTTAAATACTTGATAGATATGAAATTTAACATAATATATGAAACATGAAAGAGAAATATAAGTAACAGCAATTAACAACATGATTAAACCAACAATTCACATGATAATGCTATTTATGATGTAAAAATTAAATAGAATAATCATTCATTATAAATATATCACAGATTAATTGTTTATAATTATCACAGAACGCTTGTATCACAGTTGTATTTTTATCACAGAAATGTTCAGGCCAAGAAACTGCTACAAATAACCAGTAACTGGAGATTAAACCAAGGTGTATTGAGAAGTCATCTTGAAATGTCCTTAAAATAAAGCTGTTGCCATGTGATTACTGCATCAGATATTGAAACGGCATAAAATTTGTTGTATATTACTATCTGTCCTTTAAACTGCATTTAAAATAATTTCTATGAGACACTGTATATTTCATTTAAGAGGTAAAAGACTTAGAGAACCCTGCAGATGCATTAAGATATGTTAATTCAAAATCAGTTAAATAATAAGAATTAATTAACAGAATATCCTATCATTTAATCAAAGACATCCCCCATAACATTTTTATTGTTGGGCATCCTCAATACTATATAGATATATTGTACATTTGTTCCTGTTAGAACACCATGAAAAGTCACATGACCACCCCTGTGGACAACCAACCATGATGTCATGTAGGAATTTCACCAAACAACTTGGATTTTAAATTTCTGCATTTTTTTTAATTAATGAACTTGTGTTTTATAAATAGTAGTCTTTAAAAAAATATACAACAAATTTTTTGCCTGAATCAAGACATTTACTGCTCCATATCTTCAGATGATGATGACAATGGTGCACTGAGGTCTCGGTGGTTAAGAATGGAAAAGCACCGAAGACATGTAATCTTCGCAAGAGCACGTTTTGTACAACATCTGTTATGCACCCACTGGTCACAAAAGTCACACTGAAACCAGTCAATGTGACGCTCTTTTTGAATAGATTTTGGTGGCTCAGTGTTGCCACAGGTGTTGCACAAAACCTCACCAGCTTGATCGATGGTCTCAAAGGTATCGTCATCCCCGTCACAGTCATTCTCCTCGTCATCCCCCTCCCCCTCCGAAATACAGTAAGGAATTGACACCTGACTGTCATCACTGTCAGAATCGTCTGTCAAGTGAATCACCACCCTAGAAACCTCCTCATCTCTAAGACCATCCATCTGCCACAACTTTTCCTCATACTCCCTTACCACATGTGCCTCATACTTAGCCCAGTCCTCAGCACTGAAATGAGCTTTGGCCTCAGCAAAGAGCTTCAAGATGTCTGACTTCTTGGAGCTAGAATTTCTTCTAGCCACGAAGCCCTTTATCTGGGACCAAGCCATTTCAATAGGATTGAGTTCACAGTGATAAGGAGGTAATCGCAAAACCTCATGGCCATTAGCTGATGCAATGCCATCGATCACAAATTTTGGACGTGGCTTATTATTCCTCACAAGATCAAGTAACTCAGCCTTCTTCATTTTCTTGTCATAATGAATATTGTTCCGATCCAGCCATGCCGAGATATCTGACTTTCTGGAATTCGTGTTAGGAACCCTTGAGTCAGGACCCAAG
This sequence comes from Arcuatula senhousia, assembly GCA_963971305.1. Taxonomy (NCBI): domain Eukaryota; kingdom Metazoa; phylum Mollusca; class Bivalvia; order Mytilida; family Mytilidae; genus Arcuatula; species Arcuatula senhousia. Next base: position 11,464 of record CAXARO010000484.1, on the reverse strand, counting down.
TGACTGTGATAAGGAGCATTATCCATTACAACTACAGACTGAGGGGGTAATCTAGGGAGAAGAACATCTTTGAACCACTCAGTAAAGTGCTCTTTATTCATCTCATCATGATAATCTGAGCTGTTGGTCTTTGACTCAAAAATGAGACCACATCCAGGAATGAGGCCCACTCCAGCAAGACCGACATCTAGAATTATCAATCTGGTACCTTTGCCAGAAGCCAAATCTCGGTGACTACCTTTAGTGGTTGGCTCAAAGACAGACATGGATGTACTGGGGATATCCAGCCAATCTCCCTTAATTACATGATTTGTGTTTAACCAAGTCTCGTCTAAGTAAACAATTGGACGGCCTTGGTGCCTAAACATTCGGATCTTGCGAAGATATACATGTCTCATCTGTAAAATGTCTGCACGTTCAGAGACGAATCTTCGGTCTGTTGCATTCTTGGAAAACCTGAAATGAGATAAACAAAAAAATGTTCATGCATCAGTAAAACTTAAGTTATTTTTTTAATACAAATGCAACCAAAATACCAATATTTACTAATTCCATATTCGACTGGCTGAAAATATTGATATATATATTATATTGGATTTTTACTTTGAACCCAAATTTTTATGTTGGCTTATAAGTTTGTGTAATTGTGTAATTTTTTTTTACCTCAAATATATGCAATAGTAGTAAAACACCAAAGTCAGCTTTATCTTTTTATACAAAAAACATGTGCTTGACTTTATTTTTTCTATGTTTATAAAGTTAATCATAAATTAATTTTACTGTTTTGTATGTTTGAAATCTTTTTCCCACTCTTATTGTTCCAGATATAGTTCTTTCCTGTAACTGTTTCTGATAAAAACTTGACTCTCAAAAACTTAAAAGAGACAGTTTGGCACAACTCAAGAAAAAATGCACTGGCTTTATACCTAAATGCATATATATGGTATTTGTAAGTTTTTACATTAAAAGTCTGAAATTCATTTTGAAGTTAACCACCTGAATGAAGAAAAACCTAAGTTTTTTTTTTAAATTACCGAAACCCCAGTATCCTCACTGTCCTCGTCACCGTTGATACAGAAACATCAATGTCTTTCTCCTTCAACACCTGCTGCAGCTTTGGCATGGAAACAGCTTCATTTTTCTTGTGCAGATCATAGATGGTACTTCTCACTACACATCTGTTGAAATCATCCAGCTTCTGGGTACTTGTAACAGGTTTCTTGGCCTTCTCCTTCCTTAGGTTTTTGACAACTTCCTCCACAGGATCACTCCCTTTACAATAATTTCGCAGGGTACTTTCTTTTATACCTAAAAAATTAAAGAAAGAGTCCTGTTAGTATTTAAGATTTGAGCAGATTGATTTTTGAGTGGGGAGGTATTTATTTGCAGCTGCTCACTGTTTTTTTTCTAGTTTTTAATTTAAAACACTTTCCTACTTGTCAATTTCTGTATTTTTGCCATCCTGCCATTTTATTTCAAATTTCACCCCCAAAAATCACTTAAATAGCAACAGTTAATGAAACCAACATCTTTAAGGTAAAAGGGGAATAACTCCAGCATTCTTATTTTCTCAGAAAAGACGAATAACTTAAATTGTTCATTTTTCACTTTTTAGGAATTTTGTAAATTTAAAGTGTAGGATTTTGTAGTAACTGTTGAAAAGACATTTTTGTCTTAAATAATGTTAGTTAACTGCTGAAAAAAAAGATAAAATTCCATGTTTGATATCAATTCCAATTCTTATTAAAACCTGTTTTAAAACAAGGATTCTTTGTACATGTATATTAATAAATTTCATGCAAAGATGAAAGAAATTAATCATTGTTTTTTTCCTGTAATGTTGGGCAACACAAATTGTGAATAATAAATAAAGTTTGTTACCCCAGGTATACAAAATGAAGTTTATCAAAAACATAATCCTGCAATGAATTTCGTCAAATTTACACTTTTCTTTTGATATATTTCATTCTGACATTGCTGCAATGTGTAAAAAAAATGTAAAAGCTCTAAACTGTTTATGATATTTCATTATTATGACTGAATAAGGACACTTAAAGTATTTTTGAAATTATTTGGAAGCATAATACCTGTTGCTTTACTCAGCCTTTTCATTGGTTTTTTCAGCCCCCATGGCCTCTTTTGGTTTTTTTCAAAAGTAAAAAAGCTCAGTATCTTCATAAGAAGATCAATTGTCTGAAAGTAAACAAATGATTCTTTTCAATGTAAATGAAATATATATACAGTTACATATATTATCTTTGATGTTGCAGTATTTGCACACCATCATATCAATGCTTCCATGCTGATGTTGATACTTGGGCCAAGTATTGTACACCGTTAGGTTGCCACATGGAAGGAGCGATTTCACAAATCTGTGAATATCCCCACAACATTAAGATGATGGTATGCAATAAGTTAGAATTATATTAATTGATGTTTTAGTTGTTATTTTTAAAACAAAATTGACATGCATGTTTTTGCAATATGTGCAGATATTATACAATGTATATATATTTTATACTTAAAAAGTTGTCAAGTCATGCATGTTCAATATTTCAAGTTAACATAGTTATGGCTAAATTTTAAAAAGTAAGTGCATATCTACATAATATTTCACAAAGATTGTGAGAATGACTCATGAAAATCTGTTGAGGGGTTTGGGAGGAGTTGTGCATAAGAGATTGGTACAATGGTTAAGTCCATGTTTCACTATGGGAACTCCCAAAATAAAAATCCATCAGATCCAATTTTAAATAGTAGGTGGCTAGTCAAATCTAAATTATATCAAAAAGATTGTGTGAAAGTTTCATGAAAATCCATGAGGGGTTTGGGAGGAATCGCAGATTAGAGATGGGTACCCTAAAGTGAAACTGAAGGACGGAAGGGCACACAGACAGACATATGGATGGATAGACACCACCATCACTACATACACATGTACCTCCCACTTTTCTAGGGGGTATAGTAAATATGCATATTAGAGTTGTAATACTATTTTTTTCGAACAATGCATGCTAAGATTAAAAGGGAAAGCTTCACTAAGTTCCATACTTGGACCTTAAGTAAAAGTTTAAAACTTTCTATATTTGAACACTTTTTGGCTAAAAGTACTTGTCCTTTTTAATTATTTCAAAAATGCTGACTATCTAATGGGGATCACAAATTTATTTTTGTTCAAAATTTATAGAAAATATCAAGATCTGCCAATTATGACATTAGTATTTTGTACTTCTAGATGTGGAGCATTATGTTGCCAAAATTTTTATTTTATAACTTTATCGAAATAAATATCTTTCAAGTTAAAAATTTGTAAGCAAAAAGTTGGTTCTATATCTCTATTTTCCCAAAAAGAAACCAAATTTGATAAATTTTGAAAGTTATCATCAATTTATGCTTACTGGCCAGTAAAAATCTGTTCAGGCAAGCAATTTAGGAATTTTATATTAGCTAATTAGAACAAAAATTAAAAAATAAATGAATTTTAACTCATATTATAAATTTGACCATCATGATAGTATTCATCAGTGTCATATACTTATCTTTAGTCAAAGGGTCCAAAAATACAGTCCTTTTGTTTAATTTGCAAACCCATCAAATATTGTTTATTCCTATCATTGGGACATAAATAAAAAAATTAAGGTTACCAGTAATTATATATATTTTTAAAATCAATACAGGTTGGATATTCTCAGTTTATTAATTATTTTAAAATTTAATTAAAAAGAATTGTACCAGGGCTATGATAAACTTTTTTAAGAGGAATTTCTACCATATATAAAATAATGCTATGATTAAAAAATACCTTATCATGTTTGCCAAAATGGTAAATAGGGAGTTGAACCAAAAAAACAAACAAACAAACTTTGAACATATTTTGCCAAAATTAAAAAAAAAAATTTTTTGAGAGGATTGCTGACAAACTAGGAATTAGGATGAGATTAACTGTTGTTTGTAGGTCATGGTGGTCCTTTTTGATATTTTATTTTTATTTTGGTGAACTGCCATATCAGACAATTTCTAAAAGGACCATTGGCATTGGTGTATGGAACCACAGCTAAGGGTGGCAGTGGATGAGAATACAGGATATTTTTTTATGGTAATAAAGAATAGAACAGAATAATATTATTGACATAGAACAGAATAATTTTATTGACACAAGCACATTATAATAATGGCACAGGCCCAATATATATACAATGTATAATAACAACTGGTTTACAAAATATATACATTGGCCTAAGTTGGATAATTTTATAAAGTAGTTAATGCACCAAGTTACTTATACATGCCGCAACTTGGTAACAATAATGACATATTTTTATTTTTGTGCTTTACAAAAAAATTAGCATTGTATTGGTGGGAGAATTACCAATTACCATGTACCTTTCATGCTGCAGGAAAGATGCAATGCTGTAAAAGTTAAAGGCAGCAGATGGGACTTAGGAGTGAAATTATAATGGTGTTGCTGACAAAAATACGACTTAAACATATTGACATGTCCAGAACAAGTTGGGGTTATGATTTTTTTGTTTTAGTAGCATTAACCTTTCTGGTGCAATTGTTTTTTTTTTTATATTTATGTACCTGGAGACTTTTAACTATTTTCTTTGACTTTAGTTTTGGCATTATTCAATGATCAATTGCTTTATTATATCTTCAGTCTATCAGTGTGACCTGTAAATGATATTTGTTTATGTTCGTCTGCTTTGTTTACAAAGTCTCTATTGCTTACCTTATATTTGACGTAAAAATCCGAGAAGAACGAAAAGGCTATCCCACAAAGCACCTGTATTAACAGGTGTCGCTCCGGTGCTCAGATCACAGATGTAAATATTGGATCCCCGCCGTCACTTCCGCTTGACAACAAAGAAAAACAATGGCGGATTTCCCATTATAAATCCCCGTAGACAATCTATTTTTAGCTGTCATCGATTTAAAAGGCGGTGATCAGTCAAATTATTACTGCCAAAAAAGTTGGACAAAAACGATCTAAGGAATGAGAGACAACTCGAGTGATTCTGGTAAGCAGTTTTAAAATAAATAAAGAAAACCGTGCGCAGAATTTACCTGACTCAGAGTATAGATTACTTGAAATAAGTATTACTTAGTTATTTATTATTTAGAGTGTAGAAAAGGGATTGATAAGACAAACTGCCAACTGCAAAGGTCCTACCCATACCGGAACCTGCAAATTCCCGCTAAACGATGTAACATTATATAAATAACATATAGCTGAGAGGGTGATAGAGTAGATTGATACCCTGAGAAAAGCATTGTCAACTGAGGCGCAGCCGAGGTTGACAATGTCTTTTTGAAGGGTAGCAATCTACTCTATCACCTTCTCAGCTATTTGTTATTCAATTTATCATACTGAATCATTTATAAGTACTTTTACACACGGATTTTTAAATCTTTTTTTGTTTTCCCGAGTTAAACTGAAATAAAATGTTGCTTTAGAATACATTTTCTTTACTTGTTCAGGCGTTTGTCTGTTAGTAGATGCATTAATTAGTGTTAGTTAAAATTAGCACTTTGCACGAAATATTATTGAATCTAAATACTATCAATTTTACAACTGATGAAGAATGTCAAATTGAGGCTGTGCACGATCTCGGCGCACGAGAGGGTGATAGATAAAACAATATCACTCTCGAGGGTGATAGATAAAAAAATTATCACCCGCTGGGTTTTGTTTTTGAAATATTTTATATGATAGATTGAACTGTTTAATTAAAATTTGTTAGGAAAAAATCTAATGAAGTATAATAAAAGGTTTTGTTCAGTACAGTATATCGATGACTTAAGGATGACAAAATTAACATGAAATGAAAGGAAAAAGTGTGTTTAGGTTTAAACGACAATTTCCTTGCATATTGACCATGCATATAGGGCAGTAAGTTAACTGGAGGATGGTATCAACCATAAGCAGGTAACTCACAAACTAAATTACCTACATGTGTTTTATGATCACGGTTTATTTGATACCCCGACGCCAGCGCCGGAGTCCGTAAAAACAAACAGAAGAATGTTCAAGATCCATACATGCTTACTGACAAGCATGATAGATGCATCTCGTGATATCAATGCAAACCACAATGCATTTTTCGAATGCTGGCTGTGACCTTCGTTGTCCACAATAAATCTACCCTTAAATTTTGAAGAAACCAAGGTACCCCTTTCCTCGTTGTCTTAGAAGGCTTAGAAAATGACATCGGGTCAAACCGCTCTGCTCACAAAGCAACTAAGATATGTGCCCCATGTGGTTGAATTGGAAAATCCTGGTATATAAACACCGGGGTCGTCAGATGTTTTGGCGGAAAGCCTGACCGCTTAACTGAGTGATGTACAGTTTCGGGATAAAAATCATGTGCCCTGCATGTTAAAGAACCCTGCTGCAGGTTTCGGTTAGAGTAGGACCCGTAGGTTCCCAATGCAAAAAGCTTATTTGTAAGTCCCAAACCATCACTCAATTTTCCTTTGGCACTGAAAGCGCTGCTGCTTGTCCTTGTATCACCCTATCTTTTATTTCATAGTACAACCTTTTATGTCCTTCTCCACGATTTGGCCAAAATAGCATTGCTTATATGAAAAGCAAGAACTAACTAACTAACGAAGACTTATGTCTACATAGTGTACTATTTGGAAGTCAACAAAGGAATCTTTCAAACGCTGGAATAGTGGTACCCTTCATAAACATTGGTCAGCTATGGAACGCGGTATCATGGCATGAATATCCACCCTCTTCAGCCAACAAGGGTACAGGTACACATCATAATCGACTGCCATAGGCCCTTTCTCTTAAAAACTCGACCACATGGTAATTAAAACAAAACACTGATCGTTATTTTTATAATTTCTAGAAAAAAAAACATTTGATAAATTAATAAAAAAACAATGTATTGACGACCAATGCTGCGAAAGTCACTGTCGCTCTTTAATCCTTTTCTTGTAAACTGTTTATTGGCTTATGGTTTGCAATGGAAAATCCTCTTCCCGTTCATTTACAACACTACAATCTGATATAAAATAATTGTGTGTTCAACAACTATTTTAAGATTCTTTATAAAAGTTTGACTACATATACAATTAAGCATGTCTTTTCAAATCGGGTTTCTTTTTCGAAATTCTACATTCATTTAAACAAAACAAAGCTATATTCATAAAAATATCTCTTTTTCTTACATCCTTTAAGATTAACGCTGTTGGTTTCCAGTTTTAATTCATTCCCCAAGGTTAGGCTGCTCCGGCTTCAACGCGTGTGTGTTGAAGAACACTTCAAAACTATAGATAAATTGACGTTTAAAAAATCCTAAGGTTCTTTTAACCCAAGATATAGGTAGATCCTTCACATAATTTGGTTCCCTAACTCGATGTTTTTGATTTTATTGTTCCATTCTCTTCATAATCATTTAGTGTTAGGCTTTCTCAATATTTTGGGAAGAGCGCTTCTGATGATTCTTTAATAGACTAAACGCGCGTCAGGAGTAGCAATATTTATTTGGAACTTTGTTGTAATTTTAATGTAAAATCATCATATTTTTTTCTGGTGAGTAAAAACCTACGGTTTTTCACAAATATATCTTAATTTGTCCAAAAATCTTCATTATCCCAGCTTTTGAAGTTCGTATAACCAGCAATTCGGAGGCATTGTTGTCTGTTAAATTCGTTATCTTGGTTGATTGTATCTAAAGTCTGAAACAGTAAGCAGAGTCCTTAGACTACCTGTTTGCCAAACCCATGTTCCTTCTTGTTCACGGTCAGTTGCACCGACCCAAAGTCCTGAAACTAAATTTGATTGGTAGAAAACAGCATTTAAAGGGTTGCATATTTTATTTATTGATGAATAACATTATTTCTATATGTAAATTGTATTTAGACTTCTGGCCTTGGGGTGTTGAAACTGCATATTTTAAAAAGAAACGATGCATTAAAATCATCATAAGGAAACATAAACAATTTCAAATGTCCAAGAGCGATTGAAATAGTGTTTACGACCCATCAACACTATAAGTGATATATAAAGTCGATAAACATAAAGGGAATGATAAATGAACATGACATAAATGGAAACACGATTTTTGATATTTTTTTAAAACGTGACTGATCATAACCAGATCGCCCTAATCGTGTCATACATGTGATTCTCCCGCCGGGAGACGAAATCTCCCGACTTTTTGATCCATCTCCCGTTATCCCGACTTTTTATGTAATCTCCCGCGACCTTTTAATTGTTCAGTCATAAAACATTTCCCTTGTTTTAGGGTGTTGTCAATTAGGTAGACGTTAATTTTACAGGTTAAGGTGTAAATTAAAGGTTTATTGCCATAATTGACCTGATGATTGTATAAACAGTCTGAGATTAATCAGTGAAGCCATGTATATTTGGCACACGCTAGTTCCCCAAATTGACATCGAAATGCAAATCTAATGAGCTTTGAAAATCTCCCGCTTTTTGGTCCAATCTCCAGCCAAAAAAATCAAAATCTCCAGCTTTGTCATCACAGATCCGTCACATGTATGTCGTGTTGCCATCTTTTTCCATCGTAGTACCTTCTTACGAAACGTTCTGACTTCGAGGTAAACTTCGTAGTGCCTATAAAGTTTTTAACATGTTAAAAAACTGTCGAAGATCGTGCGAAAGTCATTGTTCGTGTTGTGTCCGTTAATTCATCCTTTCTGTCGTAATGCCTTCGTGAAGGTATCTTCTTATTTCGCGTTGCGTTCTAAGTGTCGTCGGTTTCATTTATCTTACGATGGCGACACGAATAAAACGAGAGGCTCTCCAAAGGGGTGCAAGGAAACATGGCGTCGCGAAGACGTCGTTTTGTATTTATATATATGGCCTGCATTAGGTCGGTGGTTCCCTTTGGTTACTCCGGTTTCCTCCACCATAAAATCTTGCCGCCGTGTATGGACTAGGAGCGACGAAAAAGGGAGTTAAAACTTTACAAACAAACGAACAAGACTAAATAATGTCTTACCTTTTAGCAGAGTAATGCTTTTGTTTGAAATCTGAAGTCCACGGTTACAATCTGATGTTATAAAACAGACACCCGTTTACGTGTTCATACTTGACAGACATCAGTCCTTAAACGAACAATTAGTTAGTTAGTTAGTTAGTTATTGCTTTACTCCCAAGCAGCACGATTTCGGCTATTATCGGGAGATGAACATGAAAATGGTGATACAATGAAAATGAAATGATGATGAAGTGGAGGAAATGGGGACACAAGGCCAATCGGGTAGGAGAGTTTTGAATGCCACTGGAAAAAGGAGTGATGGGTATGGACGGCAAATTTCGCCTCCTGCATGGGGATCCTACGGGTCCTACTCTTACCGAGACCTGCAGCAGGGTTCTTTAACGTGCGAGGAACATGACATTTTCCCAACACGGTGCACCACTATGGTTTGCGGTCAGGTTTTCCGCATTATCGCCTGACGACCCCGCATCTTTCGATGTCAGGGCTGCCCCATTCAACCACCTGGGACACACATCCCAGTCGCTTTGTGGGCAAAGCGGCCTGATCCGATGTCAGGTTTCTGAGCGCTCTTTAGTGGACTTTTACCGACAAGCTTAGCGCTGCTGCGGGCCTATTCGCAACCCGGAACCCGCACGTGTTCTTAAACGAACAAACAACAAACATTAGCGCATGCTACAATCGAAGCCACAGTGAGTGCCATATCTGAAGCTGTTATTTCTACATAGGTGATCGTCTAAAAATTTGCTGCATTTTGCAAGTAACATTTGCCATGCAAATCTGAGAGAGAACCAGTACATGAACAATGGCACTGCACGTGCATACATGTAAATATTTCCAGATGAATTTCATTTTCCCACTTTTCCTTTTCGCGTATTGTATTCGTCTACTTTAATTGGAAAATCTCGACCTTTTCAAATCACAAAAGAATACTCAAATCATAAACAAAAAAATGACTCAGAAAATGAAAAAGATTAAAGCTTTTAATTCAAAAATGTTATTTATGAGGATTGATGATACGTAGAGCACAAAGCTCGTGTGTGAATGTATCGTAAATAGGAAATTGATCGTGTTAATGTTATATTGTAACTTTATATTTTGACTTTTATTGATACTGGAATTCAACCCAAAAAAATTAAAAGAAAAAGAAAGAAAAAAATAGTGAATTACCCGAAATTAATTTTCTAGAAGAGATACATTAAAATGCAGTGTTATGGTTTTCAACATGGCTCAATTTTTGTTTTAATTCATGGAAGCATCACACTTTTCAAAAAAATAAAATTTATTGATCGATGATCTTTCTCTATACAATGAAAACAGTGTATTTGGGGTGCAAGGATCAAGGCAAAGTTCGGAAGCCTTTACTGACTGAAAACATCATAGTACTATGTATTTACTTTAAACATATTTATTTTGTACTATGGTGTTTTCAGTCAGTAAAGGCCTAGGTGGTTGAATTGGGCAGCCCTGTCATAATGAATACCGGGGTCGTCAGGCTATTATGCAGGATGGCAAACCATAGTGGTGCATGTGTTGGGAAAAATGACAAGTTCCTCTCACTCTCACGTTAAAAAACCCTTTACTGAGTCTCGGTAAGAGTAGAACCCATAGGATCCCCATGCAGGAGGCGAAATTGCACGTCCCTACAAATCACGTGCACTGTTTCTTTTATACAAGCAGTCAAAGCGGCCTTGTGCATGTTGTGTCCCCATTTCTTCGACTTCAACATCATATGCCTTTGTATGAAATTAATAAAATATCGAATATAAAACATGAAATTATGCATAACTCATATTATGAATAATATTATGTTTTCTATGAATATGCAGCCCCACTGATTTTCAAAGGGGCCGCACATTAATAGTAAACATATAAATATTATTTGTAACAGGCCCCTGTGAATGAAGTACCCATGAACTACATGTACATAGGGACATCGAAGAATTGTGAATAACTAATTCACTAAATAACTATTCCTAGTTTGGTTCCAATTAATTTGTAGTTGGTTTCATTCTAATTAGGTAATGCTGTGAAAATGCTCAATTTCGAAGTTCTAATAGGAATAATCTCTAAAAGGAAAGGTCCTACGTTGTATCTTTACATATTTTGTAGATCTTGATGCGCCTAACAATATGCAATTGAAAATTCTCAAATATCTTGTACAGTTTTAAAGATATTGAGCTAAACAGGTGCAAAATTTGCAAAAAAAATCAAAAAAACCCATCCGATTTAAGGAAATAACGATAATACTCTTGTACGAGGCCTTAAATCTCTAGTGATTTTAATTTATAATTTACCTAAAATTGTAAGTTGTCAGTTGAAAGTTACGAAAGGGATATTTTGTCCTTCTTCATAATACATTTTGAACGCAAAATTATTGACTTGAAAAAAAAACTCAAAGTTTTCTAAACAGTGTAATTGTGACATCTATTAGTTCTTAGTTCTCACCTTTAAGTAAAGCTATACTGCTGTTTGATTTCTGAAGT
>CAXARO010000483.1:0-63318 GCA_963971305.1 Arcuatula senhousia | reverse complement strand
ATACTAACCTGTCGGAAGATTTCGATCATACATCAAATAAAATCTATATAAATCTAGTCTTTATGTTTTGATAATGGTTGCAAATCTAAAACGAAAATAACAATATAAAACTGATTGATTAAAATATTAATATTTCTGTAATTTCGATAACTTTGTATAAAAGAGAAAAAACAAGTCATGCAAAATTTCATAAACAGTGGCATATGCGTTTTCGCAATTAAATTAGGAGTAGCATGTGAAAGGCAACGGCAACTTATGTTAATATTCTGACCATGTCACTTGGCAATTTTAATACTTATTTTGAATAATTAATGAGGATTATTTTCATAGGGCCAATAAGACGTCTTCTCCAAAATTTTAGGTAATACCAAATTTATTGGTATAAGACATGTTCATGTAATTTTTTTTTATGAAAACATATTTTTGCACGAACAGCTAAGCTTGCCAGTAAAAGTCCACTAAAGAGCTCTCAGAAACCCAACATCAGGTCGGGCCACTTTGTCCACTTAAATCAGTTAGGTATATTACATTTAACTCCTGTGAAAGTTGAGATTTGATTTTTATTCAATATATCTTTTTCTAGTTAAAAAGAGAAGCTTTTCTACAAACCCCTTTAGAAACTTGTTTACGTATGCATTGCCTCATCTTAAAGTTTCCAGTGGAATCCTTTATTATATTTTGAAGTGAGTGGGGACTGTTTGATCCAACAGAAGCGGCTAGGTTTCTTACGTTGATTCCAAAACATCTACATTCATTAACAATCTTATCCCGGAAACCTAAGGGCAAAATATTTTTATGAAAATAAATATTTTGAGATTATCAAATCTCTTTGAGATAAGCATTATACAATATAACAAAGTAAGCATTTTGAAACCATTGGGTCGATAACCACTGTTTGTGGACGAGATGTCCCCGAGGATAATCACATGTCTGGTCAGAATTGTCTGATATGAATTAACTAATTTCACTTATACATATTTTTAAATAAAAAACAATACCGATTGTCAAAACACCGGGTGTCTTTCTTTGTACAATATATTTCAGATTTTAGTTTTCTGTTTGAACATTTTTTTTTATTTTTGTTACTTTTTGTTTTTTACCTTCCAATGCTTTGATGCAAATACTGAATTTCAGAATAGAAGAAACTCAAGGTTCTGACAATAGACTTTGTCTCATCTATTTTCAGAGTTCTCTTCCATCTGCAGAAAACTGATCCTTTACGGCAGGTTTACCTTTGAGACTCAGATTTACAGAATAAAGAAAAAAATTGAAAGGTCCGAAAGAAATTTGGGAAATCCATATAAAAATATAGTTATCTAGTTATAAGACTGAAACTTAACAATTACATCACTATTTATTTTTTTATCTTTACATCTGACATTCAGACCTTTGTTTCATAAAACATTTTAAACTTAAGAAGTTCTTCAGATATGAAATTGTCTCTAATTCATATATTATTATATACTTAATTATAGACTTACGAGGGTAATCACAAGCCTGGTAGTCAGACTTGTCTGACACGAATTACCATAATATTTCTAATATATTGTCGCTGAAATTTCCGATTGTTAAATTCAAAATTGATGAAAACACCAGGTTTCTTTCCTTGTAATGCACATGGTCGATATCCTCGGTGCTGGATTTGGCTTCCTTGTTCGAACGTTTTGGTTTTGAGTACTTTTCGTTTTCAACTGTTTTGGATTTTGACCTTCCAATGTTTTGGTTTAAATGCTACTGATGAGAGGTTACTCCTTGAAATATCGATATATAGCATATCCAAATTAACCGTTTATACCCGCGTTTTGGTATTTGTTATTTTGAAACCGCTGGGCGATAACCGCTGCTGGTGGACCAGAGGTCCCCGAGGGTAATCACAAGCCTGGTAGTCAGACTTGTCTGACACGAATTACCATAATATTTCTAATATATTGTCGCTGAAATTTCCGATTGTTAAATTCAAAATTGATGAAAACACCAGGTTTCTTTCCTTGTAATGCACATGGTCGATATCCTCGGTGCTGGATTTGGCTTCCTTGTTCGAACGTTTTGGTTTTGAGTACTTTTCGTTTTCAACTGTTTTGGATTTTGACCTTCCAATGTTTTGGTTTAAATGCTACTGATGAGAGGTTACTCCTTGAAATATCGATATATAGCATATCCAAATTAACCGTTTATACCCGCGTTTTGGTATTTGTTATTATAAAGATGTTTTCTGAAACCGGGAATTGTTCTTTCTTTTTGTCCAAAGCCGCAACGCGGAGCGGGGGCAAAGAAATGCTGGGCGTCCGTCCATGCGTGCGTGGGTCTGTGCATCCGTCACCCTTTTTTTCTCAAAAGATTTCTCGGCAACTTTTATTTCATATAAAGCTTCAGGTAGGGTCTTAAATGGTGGTTTGCGTTTCCAGGGTCGCCTACCTGCTTCCTGTTAAACGAACTGACCTAGAATTTTTAAGGGTAAATAACGGAAAACATTTTCGTAACAGATTTCTCAGGAACTTCTTGATTCATAAGCTTCCGGTGTTTGGCATGCAGCTGTAGGTAGGAAAGACTAAGATTCCTAAAGGGTCAAAAACGGATTTTTTTCGTTACAAATTTCACAGTAACTATTAATATTTATAATGCAGCTTCAAGTAGGGGTCTCATATTATAGGATGCATTTCCCAGTCTGTCGCTTAACTACCTCTGGTGCTGTGAGCAGACTTAGAATTTTTGCAGCTCGGCGGGGGACCTAGGAATTCTGTTCTTGTTTAACATAGATTCTGATCAAAACAATCGACGCAGAAAGTCACACATACCATCCGAAACTAACGATAACCCTTCATCAGGAATACAACATGTTGACTGAAATCTTTGCGAGTACAAGGTGTCAAAATCTGATCGTGCCACTTTGCCCAAAAAGCGACTAAATAGGTGCCATAGGTGGTTGAATAGGGTTGCCCTGTGATAATGAATACCAGGGTCGTCAAGCTAAAATGTGGAAATCCTTACCGTTATTTAATGCAGTTAAAGAAAGAAGTATATCAATAACTTGGTAAAAAGATTTTTACATTCTTAAAAACTCATAAAAGATGTTTTGGGGACAAATTGAAATCGGGAAGTGATACTCTGGGATTCACAAAATCATGCTCTGAAAAAAAGCTTCTCAGCTGTATTTCACCAAAAATGTTTAAATAATAAACCTCCCCTTTTTATTAAATTTCAAATTGGTTTTTTTCAATTTTGGAGTAAGCAAGTGGTTTTAAAATCTCAAAAACTTGAATTTCCATTTTTTTCCATATTATATTCGCAAATTACAATGTATCTGCATCATCAACTGTGCATTAAGGGAAAAAAATCGTCATTAGTTTCATAGATATAAAACAAAATTACTAAAGGATATATTTGACAAAGATTGCATTCAGATGTTAAAGCTTACGATATCTCATTCTACATGATATGCTGGAAGCATATGCGTGATACATTCCTTTAATAAGATTAGGCTCGGATCCAGCCTGTGACTGATAGCTGAAACAATAATTGAAAAATTATAATAATGTTAGGAAAGGTATTAGGGTAATTTTCAAAATCATACGAACTTTGATTATAACCAATGAGGCATGCTCCATGGAATGTGTATGAAACTTCAGAGCTGTTTGAGTTTTATTGTTCAAAAATTCCAATTCTCAAAATCTGTGATTTTCCATCAAAAATGTAGTTTTTTCCAAAAATGCTAAAACAGATTTGCACAAAATTTTAATATGCAAATCATGACATGCTACTTAGCACATGTAGCAGCTGTACAAAGTTTCAGAACTGTATTGTTGATAGTTTTTCAAAATCTGTGATTTTCGATAAAAAATGAAGTTTTTTTCCAAAAATAATTCACATTTTTGCATGAAATTTTAATATGCAAATTATGACATGCTACTAAGTAGCTGTACAAAATTTGAGATCTGTGTTGTTAATAGAGTTAGTGTTCACAAGAATTGTTGACGGACGGACAGATGAACGGACAAAGTGAAAATTATAGGGCGTCTGCATCTTTGATGCGGTGTCCCAATTAATACGTTTCTTACAGTTGAATTGAAAGAAGGATCTGCAATCGGTATTTTCGAAAAGACTATTTTCAGCGATATTGTCTGTTTCAAACGGCAGGTCAATCTTTCGTTTTTGAAATAAAATATTTTACCTGACTGTCCATTTACCTCGCGGTTCGGCCATTAAACCCCGCACAGTGATGCTTATGCTACTTTTACCATAATCGAAAACTACTTTTGATGGAAGAGAACTATCTTCGACGTTGCTTCTGAAATCATAATGATAATAATATGATTTATCATCACAACAAAATGGTGCGTGTCTTTTAATAAAATAGATTGAAAAATATATACTAGTAGTTCTGTATATAAGAGGCCATGCCATCAAGTATCTCGGAATAATACGATATTAGCTCTTGATCTTGACTGTTGGCAACGCGACGGGTGTGCTGAAGCAAGCAGGAACTGCTTACTCTTCCGGAGCACCTGAGTTTACTCTCGTTATGACTAGGGTTCGCGTTGGTAATTGATGTTCACTTACTGTAGATTTTGTGTTTCCGAGTTCTATATGTTGTCTGTTTTGGGGGGTTTTTTTTTGTCCTGTTTTCGTTGGTGTTAATTACTGCTTTTGTCTCTGCCCTATCGGACTTTCGACATTCGGATGCCCCATTGGTACCTCTACTTCTCCATGCAACATGTCAAATCTGCCAAGCACGCGTCAGGCGAAGATTGAACTTTGCTGTATTTTTTGACAATACGTGATAACAAACGTTGTTAGTAAGGGTGAATCCCCCCTGAGGTTTACAGTACAAATATTAAACGTAATTACAGGGATGGAAAGAATCGTGGTGTTTTGAAATTTACACGTAGGGATCGAAGTATTCTTCAACATAAAAGTGTTATGCCAAAGTGGGGCATGAATCGTGGAGTTTTGTGGAGTTTTGGAGATTTACACGCAAGGATTCAAGAATTCGTCAACGCAAAAGTGATAATGCCAGAGAGTCCACACTCCGGCATTAACACTTTTGTGTTAACTAATACTTCCATCCTAATGTGTAAATTTTAAAAGACGATGATTCTTTTCACCCCTGTAATTACAATCAATATTTGTACACAGTCGCTCGGGTACCCTCAGTGAATTTCGTTATTGTCAATATTAAATACTTATTTACTTTCAAAGTTGGAACTGAGAAATGCCAACTTGGAACTGAGAAATGCCAACTTGGAACTGAGAAATGCCAACTTGGAACTGAGAAATGTCAACTTGGAGATAAGAAATATCAACATAGAATTGAGAAATGTCAACTTGAAACTAAGAAATGTCAACTTGGAAATGAGTAATGTCAACTTGGAAGAGAAAAATGTCAACTTGGAAGAGAAAAATGTCAGCTTGTGAGAAATATCAACTTGGAACTACGAAATGTTAATTTGGAAGTGAAAAATGTCAACTTGGAATTAAGAAGTTTCAACTTGGAACTATAATATTTGTAGTTCCAATCCAGTAATGTGAAAGAACTAATGACACTACTGGTCATTCGTAACTAATGTATACTTACGTATGGAGATATATTGTTCTCTTATAACCATTTGATGGGTGTTTAAATTCACAATTTGGCAATTTTTTACCCGGTAAAGTGATGGTTGTGATTGCTCTCGTAAAGTCCAAAACTAAGAAAAGAAGACGATTTTATTAATGGCAAAGATGAAATGTTACTACATTCTATTTACAAGATCAAGCAGACCTGAAAGTTTCCAATCCTTTTGGTAAGATTTAATCGAAGAATTTCGAAATATTTTACCCGTGACCAACCCATACACTAAATAGAGTAAAACCGGCATGCTGTAAACTTGCTATTGAACACCCAATATTGCCGCAATATTCTAGATGGCTTTTTCGTATTACTGTGTTTATTGTATGACTCTTGAATGGAGCGAAAATGATCTTCGACACAGGATTATATTTCTAGGGGGGATATGGGTGTATAAGAGAAAGTATGTATTTCAAAAGGTCGTGAATAATATTTTAAGTACCACTTTTTATAAGAATCATGCAAAGAGCGGTTCATGGGTGGAAAGCCTACACCAATTTATTTTTATGTGTTACTCCTACTAGCACACTGCTTTGATCTTTTGTGATCTTTTCCAAAATAGCCCTGGTCCTGAGAGAAACAAATATATATAGTATGCATTGGAAAAACGTAAGAAAGGAAGATAACCCCGGGGAGATAACTCTTAAAATTGTCAATTCATATTTATTTCTTATTTTTATGTCGCCTGCAACGTGTTGCAGAAGCGACATATAGGGGTCACTTTGGCACTATCCGGCGTCACAAAATTCGGGCAACAACATGTAGCTGGCTCTTGAATTTGGCAGACAGCTTCATTCTATAGTACTATATGGTGTAAAGCGATTTTATGCCCGAAAATTAACTACTTCCTGTTTGACGAACACACATAGATGCGCAGGCGACATATGCCTTCCGGGAAGGCTCCATCTAGTATATACTTTCAATTGAATTATCTTTCGTTAAGAATAAACCACTTTAGCCTTTTTATCGATGAATCACTTTTCTTCAATTTTGCATGATTCTTAGGTGGACTACTACTTAAGACCTTAACTGCGATTGGTAAAGATTTACTCTTTTTTAAACATAATACAGTATCAAATCTATTCCAGGAATGGATATGTTTCCTTTTTTTTCTATAGAGAGGTTTTGGAATGTTGGAATTCAAACAGGCGGAGGGAGAACACATCCACCTAATCACGTTTCAGAAATAAGAAAACAGATAATCTGGGATAATAAATATATATAAAAAATAAATGTTTATTCTTTAAATATCGGACAATCAGTGTATTGAGATATATCAATGACATTTTAGATGAAGCTGGAAAACTAGATGAAATTTCTAACTTTGGAAAATTGAAATATAAAAATACTTGGATTGCTGAGTTAAAGATGTTACAATGCACATTACCATCCGCATGGTTAGTTAGTTAGTTAGTTATTGCTTTACTCCCAAGCAGCACGATTTTGGCTATATCCGGGAGATGAACATGAAAATGATGATGCAATGAACATGAAATGATGATGAAGTGGAGAGAATGGGGACACAAGGCCAATCGGGTTGGAGGTTTTTGACTGCCACTGGAAAAAGGAGTAATGGGTAGGGACGGGAAATTTAGCCTCCTGTATGGGGATCCTACGGGTCCTACTCTTACCGAGACCTGCAGCAGGGTTCTTTAACGTGCGAGGAACGTGACATTTTTCCCAACACGGTGCACCACTGTGGTTTGCGGTCAGGTTTTCCGCATTATCGCCTGACGACCCCGCATCTCTCGATGTCAGGGCTGCCCCATTCAACCACCTGGGGCACACATCCCAGTCGCTTTGTGGGCAAAGCGGCTTGACCCCGATGTCAGGTTTCTGAGCGCTCTTTAGTGGACTTTTACCGACAAGCTTAGCGCTGCTGCGGGCCTATTCGTCTCCCGGGCCCCGCACGGGACACCATCCGCATGGTATATAAGCCTTAATAGAGAAGAATCAGTTAAAAGTAAAATAAATATTAACAAAATAAAAATACGGTGGCGAAATACACTATATCTATACGATGAACTCAGCAACAAAATATTTTTTAATTTCTTAATTGTTGAAAAATTCGTTCAACCTATTGGTATCAATACATGGCTAAGGCTGCTTAGTGAAAATGAGTCTCTCCAAATATTATAAAAGGGTTTCTGATTATTTTTGAAAATATTAAAGAAAACAAATTAAAAGGTTTTTTTAGAATTTTTTAGATGGAAACTGATTTATTACATCATTCTAACTAAAGCCCAATTATATACACAAATGGAAAATCTGTAATGCATGTGATATTAAAGAGGACTATATTGACATTTCTTTTTATCGTGTAATTGAAAGAAAAAAAAACATTCTGGAAAAGGATATATCATATTTTGACGAGGGTAAAGTATAACTTAAGAATTACATTGGTATTTGGGTACAAAAAAGTTTCAGATATTAATTATCAAGATCTAAATTACTTTTTAGCTCACCTGGACCAATGTGAGCTATTGCCATCACTTGGCGTCCGTCGTCGTCGTCGTCGTCGTCGTCCGTTAACAATTTTTCAAAAATCTTCTCCTCTGAAACTACTGAACAGAATTCAATGAAACTTGGTATGATTGATCCTTAGGGTGTCCTGCACCAAACTTGTGTTTGGATTTTTGATCTGTCAAAAAACATGGCCACCGTTACTAAAAATAGACCAGGGGGTCATACTACTGTTTTTGGCCTGTAAATAAAAAAGTATAAGAGATAGATGAAATCTGATGCCACGCTACTGCTTCAGCATCAAAAGCTCTACAAAAGTTTCCATTGAGTCCAAGTCGTCAGATGACCCCTTATAGGAGTTACGGCCCCTTAAAGGTGAAAAATAGCATTTTTTCATGTTTTGGGCTTCTAAAATGAAAACTATTACAGATAGAGAGAAGCTGTTGCTTGCTTAAATGTTCAGCTCATTTAGCTCTACAAAAGTGTCCATAGGGTCGAAGTTGTCAGATGATCCTTTATAGGGGCTATAGCCCCTTAATGGTGAAAAATAGTGTTTTTGGCCTGTAGAATGAAAACTATTGCAGATAGAGAAAAGCTGTTGCTTGCTTAAATGTTCAGCTCAATTAGCTCTACAAAAGTTTTTGTAGGGTCGAAGTTGTCAGATGGCCCCTTACAGGGGTTACAGCCCCTTAAAGGCGAAAAATAGTGTTTTTAGCCTGTAGAATGAAAACTATTGCAGTTACAGAAAAGCTGTTGCTTGCTTAAATGTTCAACTCATTTAGCTCTACAAAAGTCTTCTTAGGGTCAAAGTTGTCAGATGACCCCTTATAGGGGTTACAGCCCCTAAAAGGCAAAAAATCACGTTTTTGGCCTGTAGAATGAAAATTATTGCAGATAGAGAAAAGCTGTTGCTTGCTTAAATGTTTAGCTCAATAAGCTCTACAAAAGACTTTATAGGGTCGAAGTTGTCAGATGACCCCTTATAGGGGTTACAGTCCTTTAAAGGCGAAAAATAGTGTTTTTGGCCTGTAGAATGAAAAATATTGCAGTTAGAGAAAAACTTTTGCTTGCTTAAGTGTTCAACTCATTTATCTCTACAAAAGTCTTCATAGGGTTAAAGTTGTCAGATGACCCCTTATAGGGGTTACAGCCCCTTAAAGGCGAACAATAGTGTTTTTGGCATATAGAATGAAAACTATTGCAGATAGAGAAAAGCTGTTGCTTGCTTAAATGTTCAGCTCATTTAACTCTACAAAAATCTTCATAGGGTCGAAGTTGTCAGATGACCCCTTATAGGGGTTACAGCCCCTTAAAGACGAAAATAGTGTATTTGGCCTATAGAATGAAAACTATGCTTAAATGTTCAACTCATTTAACTCTACAAAAGTCTTTATAGGGTTGAAGTTGTCAGATGACTCCTTACAGGGATTACAGCCCCTAAATTAACATGTTTTCATGTTTTGGCTTATATAATGAAAACTATAGAAGAAAAAGAAATTTGCTTGCTTTAATGTTCAGTTCATTAAGCTCTCAACAAAGGTCTCTATAGAGTCAGAGTTGTCAGACCGCCCTTAAAATAACATGTTTCACATTTTTGGCCTACAGAATGAAAATTATTGCTGAAAGAGAAAAAGCTGTTGCTTGCTTAAATGTTCAGCTTATTAAGCTTTACAAAGTTCTTCATACGGTTGACATCAAGACCAGGTGAGCGATTTAGGCTCCTGGGAGCCTCTTGTTTGACTTGATTAGCCTTTAGTATATATAAATCTTACTATGTTGCTGAACAAAAGCAAGTAGATCTTTTCAAAATATTTTTTTGCTGAGATCAGAAGATCGTTTAATGAATGTTAAAAATTATATACAAGAACATGTTTGATACATATGTTGTATAATTTGTTTTCATGTTTTCAAATCATAAATTGTTTATCCTCCGATTCGGAAAATTTTCACAGGGCTTGGGCAATAAGATATATTTGAAACAAGCTATATAGTTATAAAAATATATTTATTTTAAAAAAGACCGCAAAATCAAGACACGGTTGATCTAAAAATCTTGAGCGCAAACTATAACCACGAAACTATAACGAAGATTTTATATATTGTTATACAGAAGGATATTTTAAGAAGGAAAACAAACACTTTCATTGTCATATAGTACAAGTAATACTCTCCAAGCAATACTCACATTCAACTGGTTGAGGCTGGAAATAGGCATCCTGTATCAAATAAAATACAATATACAGAACAAAACCAAAAACTTTCATTTTTTACTTGTGCCTGTTTTGATCGATGTGTTTTCTTTCGTAGACATGAAAATTATTATTTTTATTCAAATTTTAAACATTTGCAGCCGAATATTTACAAATTAACCAAAATAACTTAATATTCTTTTTATTATTACATAATGCAGTGAGGTTTGATTAGGGTATATTATGATATGGAATGTTCAAATTATTTATTCGTGGGATACGAAATATTTGAGGAAAACCTTAGGGGAATGTGGGATATTAAACCCATTTTTAACAGAGATTGCAAAAAAAACTTTTTGGGATACGGGATATTTAATTAAGAATTTACGGGATATGGGATACTACCCCCCTCCCTTATACAAGCCCCTATAATGTACAGCTGTTAGTTGTTTTACATCTCAGTACGTTAAGCATTATTATTTCAAATCGTGTCTGGATGTACTTCCTTAAAGGTTGCCGATAAGAAATCTGTTTATCATATAATGGATGTAAAATGACGGGTTTATTAACATTATCCTTTAAGGAGCTGGCACCAGTTTCATTAAACATCTTGAATTTGAAATTTCCTAAAATCCTTCCTCAACTGAGATTTCTTGCAATTTCATTGGTCGATATTTGAGTTGAGGACAGATTTGAGGAAATCTCAAATTTTAGATGTTTTATGAAACTGAGGCCTGAGCATTTATCTTGAAGAGAGAGCCTTTGTTTCTAGATAACCTGTCCCGAAGGGCCGGGTGAGCTATTGTCATAACATGGCGTCCGTTCGCTCCCCGTCGTCTGTAAACTTTATCAAACGTTAACTCATCTGACACCATTGATCCAGTTGTAACAAAACTTGTTCCTGCCTGCTATTGCACACCCGTCGCGGTGCCAATTTCCAATTCAGTGTGTCAAATCCGGTAAAAGAAGTCAAAACAAAACTCTGTGATAAACCAACATCTACACTCATCTGAGAGATAGAAATCCCATATTATTCTACGAGTACATGGTGTCTACCGTAAATTTCTTGAGTGAAAGCAGCAACCGAGGAATATCATAACCTTGTGTTTGCAAGTTTTGTGTTAAACGTGGCGCTCTGCCAAGGAATTAAGGCGATGTAATTCCCGCAAGCACTTGAGTAACGGATCAATTGTGATACGAAAACTCCATAAGCTGGAGCGGACGAAATGTTGCTACACAATTGACGATAGGAAAGTTGAAGTCATCACGTTTGTAATAGAACTTTTTTGAAAGTTGGTCTTGATAGTCTATTTCAAGTTGTAGATCTTAATATGAAGCAGACTTCCTAGAATCAGTTGTGTCCTTTATCTCAAGTTCCTGAGGATATGTGAGATGGAGAAAGTCCCCAAAGCGAGAATTTTTAGTGAAAGGACATCTCGTCAATATAACGAACATGAGGTTAAAACTCTATAGTCTACTATCTTTTTTATCCAGAAGAAGTCTGCTTCATATGAATGAATAAACTAATCAGCAAGCAAAGGTGCACAATTAGTGCACATTGGAATCCCTATTGTTTGCGAAACATGTCCACCAAACAAAACATATATGTTGTCGATAAGAAGCAAGTCAGTCAGGTGAGCGATTCTAGCTCCTGGGATTTCCCTGATTTTCTTTTTTTTTCCAAGACTGAACTGTCAGTTCCCTAATCAATTACCATGCATATACATATCTTACACAACAAATTATAATATGCGACGTAATCAATGCATGCAGTATTTAACAGCAAATGATATTAGGCGACAATACTTTTAATTTCCTCAATGAACTTATCTGCTTTCGTCCGAACTATTTTTTAGCAGGAACGAAGTCATGTAAAATGTGTAATAAATTCATGCAGTTCTCTAGGAATAGCATGGTTTTAATAAACCGTTAATCTATGGAATTACTAGTTTGTTGATCGTTTTATATATACTTCAAGTCAAAAACACTTAAAGCAATACGACCGTCTTGCTACTAAGGGTCTCTTGCGTGGTCATCATATGCTCGTGAAGTAAGCAAGCTTTAACTCTCGAGAAGGGTATGTGCTTGGTCACGTGTGAAAGAAGCAGAAGTACCCATGGGGTATCCGAAAGCCAAAAGTCCGAAAGGGCAAAGACAAAACCAGTAAACACCAACGAGAACGGGACATAATACTGGCAGTGGTATTAACCTGTTCAAAGGCCGCTGCCTTAACCCCTCGGATTATCTCTCCCAAATTCCGACCAGACACTCCAAGTGAAGGGAGACGGACCCTGACTCCGGTTCCACTGTACTAGTATCTTCTAGTTCTACAATTTGAGGCCATCATCAATCGCTGATGATACTGCCTCTTTGTGTGTGCGCATTACAAATTTGAATAAAAATAAAAACAAAGTGCTGTACAATCCAATTTACAAGTAAAAACATCTTAATTAATTTAATCAAGCAGGTGAGCCATGAAGATTTCAAGGCTCTTAGCGGTTGCTACGTCAGTGTGCAGAGCATTCCAATCTCGAATGGTCCTTGGATAGACGGCCAAGATTCCTTCCGTACCATGGTGTTACAGGACGGCACCTATAGAATGAATGTGTTCCCATGTTACGGGTCATTCTGGTTGGTGTCAGAAGTCTATCCGTGGTATCGGGTCGTCCTGCCCATGACACACCACCGCTAGTCTTTTCATTTAAACTATGTTTACATTGTAAATAAAGATGGCTTAAAAGAAAATTTTGACGTTACATTAAGTTTTGCAGGATTTCTGATTGGATGTGGTACGAGGAACTGGGTATGTAAGTGTATAAGCAGCGCGAATTCGGTTATAACGGTCAAATGAACATGAAAAAAGTTTTTTTTCTGTAAAACGAAGATATGATGTAAAGTGAGATGGGGATATAAGACTTATAGGGTGAACGAGTTAAGACGGTCTTTTTAAACTATAGGGATCGCGCAATGTAGCCATGGAATCCAACAAGTGCTGCTCTTGCCGAATCCTGGAGTAGTTTTCTTAAATGATCAAGAATTGCTCCATGTTTCCCAAAATGTACATCGGGCATGTTAATTTTTCTGACGAGCCCAGCATTAAAGATGACAATGGAAAATTGCAAATCTATCTGTGGGCAAACCAACCAGACTCGCAATCAGAGTACATGGCGCTCCTATTACTTAAAAAATTACCGTCAAGCATTGTGCGGGTAATGACTTCACCCGGGGACGTTAAATTGGGTCACTTACAAATGTGGCGGATCCAGAGGGGGTGAACGCCCCCTTTAATTGAGATTATTATTTTGTTTGTATAAAATTGACCTAACTACTTCAAACTACTACAAATGTCCATTCGAAAATTTGACATTTTTTGCAATTACGCCCCCTACCTTCATTGACTCTGGATCCGTTCCCTAATGTAGAAGAATTTTGGAATTGATTTAAAAGCTAGTATAAATCATTGAAGGAGAAATATGAGTATTGAAATGAATACCGGCGTTCTATTGTAGATTTTCCCCCATGCCAGTTTTTCTGGGGAATCTGGACCGATCCAGTTTTTCCCTCGGAAGAAAAGGATCGATCCAGTTTTTCCCCCGGGGGAAAAATAGGATCAGTCCAGTTCTTCCCCCTGTATAAGCCAAAAGCTCAATTTCCCCCTTAGGATGTAACGTCATCGACGTAACGACAAAATAAAAAAATCGATATTTCCTTGGTTTAAGCGATTAAGGACGAGGTGCGCTTTCGAGATAAAACATACAGACTGAGTTGTTTTAATATATACCCCCAAACTTTTACATTGGAAAACAGCCAGCAGTCTTGAATGTTACCAATGTTTGCTGCTCGCTATTTTGCAGGTGGATCAAGACTAAAGTATCATGTAATATAAGATTCAAAACATCATAAAATGTCAAAGAAGACCTTTTTTAAGAGTGCAAACATAATCCTCGATAAAGAAAATTATTCCATGAGACATAATTTTTGTCTCGCAAACGACACCAAACAAAAATGTTTAAAGTTTATGGGTCTTAACATCTCCCATCGTCGGAAACCCACGGGAGATTACGTCCTACCTCCTCCATCACGTGATGGAGGAGGTAGGACGTAATCTCCCGTGGGTTTCCAACGATGAATATCTCCTTATATGCATACATTTTGCCATATTAAACAATCTCTAAAATTCAAATCATTCTTTCTGCGAATCTGGCAGTTTTTTTTATACGGGCGGACTAAACACTTAATACCCTATTCCGACATGTCGTCGTTGGGACATTCAAATTTATAATAAAAGCTAGTGTACACAACATAACCTACTATATAAACGGCAATTAAAAAATACGCGACGGAAATAACCGACCAGCAGCCTTCAGTGTGACCAGTGGTTGCTCTCGCTTGTTTTGCAGCTAGCCCTGGATTGTAATTATAATGCTAATGATTTAAGGCCAATCTTATTAAGCCAAAGGAAGACACCCTTCTTATAAAAGAACAAATAACATAAGGTCGACAAACACAAACATCGGCTTTGATAAAGATCCCTGGCTACGAACATGCACATATAAAATATGACGGGTTCAACTAGTTTTTCTTTTTTCTGCACAACCTTTCCCTTATTGATAACAAAGCACAAATATAACACATACTGGTAGTAAAAGTCAAATGGACAGAAGTTCAATTCAACAAGAGAGAATCAGAGACATAAATACACCAAGACAAAACGTGACGTAGAGGAACTCTTTTGAGCGCATTCGAAGTTACTGACAGCTAGCTTAGAAGCGCCTTTCGACTGATGTAAAAAAATAAAAGTACGTCGATTTCAAATCCAACACAACACTTTAAACAGCTAATGATTTGGTGATGCATCACACAAAATCGACACACGTGGTTGCTGTTATGCTCAAAACATAAAACAAAAACAAAACACAATGCAAAGACAAAACATTTTCAAGTAAGTATCAAATCATCAATATTTCCCCAAAAAGATTAATTCAAAGATATTACTCAAATTTTATATCCTTTACTTTTAAGCTTAAATAAGCCTTTTTTTCATATTCAAAGTTGCTTACAATACTGAATCCCTCCCTAAAATATTCATATTTATAAGAGCTTAAGAGCTGGAAATAAATGAAATTATTTATAAGATAAAAGCTTTAAATATTTAATTTTAACAAGAAAAGGCGTATAAATCATATTTCAGCTACATCTTTTTATGAAAAATCACAGACTGGTAGGCATATGTCCACTAAAAAGAAAAAAAAAATGCTAAATATCATATGGGGGAAAAACTGGCATGGGGGAAAATCTACAATATGTATACGTATTGTCATGATCCAGTTTTTTCCCCAGGGGGAAAAACTAGATCGGATCCAGTTTTTCCGGGGGAAAAACTGGCATGGGGGAAAATGGCAATATAACACCGGACCTCAAGTTAACGTTTAACAGATAAAAAAAAATCATACCGGTAAAAATGTATAACGGGTATTTCTATGCCCCATCTACGAAAGTAGGTGGCATATAGTGTACAGGTCCTTGCGTTTGTCCGTCCTTAATGTTGCGAGAAGGAGCATTATGGACCCCATTATGTTTTTTTGTTTAACGTTTATTTTAAATAGGTATGATTTATATATTGAATCTATATAAATCGGTGAATTTAATCTGATCAATTTTCCACGATCTACGCTTTATAGTTCGTCTTTTTTCACTGAATATTATATATTTCTCATAGGGTTTTATATTAAATACTTTAGTGCTAATGCACTCGACCAAGCTTAAATGTACAAGTGAAGAGTTCTATAAATAAGTATTTGATTGTAATCCAATATTATTAGTGGTGTACAAAGCTTATCATTGTTTGCCTATGTCTGCAATAACAAGTGAACGGAAAGTTCAAACTGTAAGTACATGAAGTAATTTATGTGTATGACTGTCATGACTGTTTGTATAAAGATTATTATGTACATTTGTAATTTCTACGTTCATTCATACTTTGTTTATTTTTCTTATACTACCTGAGTGTACAGTGTGTATAAACTGCTTAGGCTTACATCAATATTTTCAAATACTGTACATTTCACCCGGGCATTTCACGACTGCCATAGGTCTATATTTATGTATGCGCTTTAATTTTTTCCATATGCATTATAGGTTTTGCTATCATGTGCGCAATTTTTGTTTGTTTGAATTTTTCCAATTGATTATTTACCGATATTTGATTGATCTGTTTTGGTGATCTTCTTAACTGGTCTTTACTTAACATATTCAATGTATTATATCTAGTTGAATTAGGGACCAACGATTTGATTTTTAGGGGGGGGGGGGGGGGGCTCATGGCAAAAATCCAGAAATAAAAAGGCAGGACAGTGCTTTGAAAAAAGGCAGGATGGTAGTTTTGGCTGAAAATTTTATAATAGCTTTAAAAAAAAAAGACGTGTGCAAGCGCGCAAAAAAAAATCCAGACTCAGCTTTTTCCGAAAATAAAAAGGCAGGATGAAGAAAATATCCATCAGCCCCCCCTAAAAATTGTAAACTAAAACAACACTGTTCAGTCATTTGAGTAAACAAAAGCCCCGAACTAAATACAGTGTAATTGCATGGTTATCAGAAAATATATTGACCTATATTACGCAGGCTTCATCCCCCATCTTAAAAAAAAAATAGTCATGATAGTTGTGTGTGCTATCCCTTGAAATAAAATGTCACAAGGCAACTCTTATGAAATGAATCAAGCCATCAAACAAAGGGCTTTCGACATTTAGTATTCAGCTAGTGTAGGGATCCCATATTAGGGGAATGGACAGGGGGGTCCTCTTCCCCCGCTCCCCAACCACTCCCACCCCGGTCCCCGTCCCCTCCACCTCCGCTCCCCGTCCCTTCCACCCCCGATCCCCGCCATCTCAACCCCGGTACTCCCGTCCCCCTGCCCGCCTCCCTACCCCCGCTCACGCCCCTTCCACCCCACTCCCCGCCCCTTCTACCCCCGCTCCCCACCCCTTCTACACCTGCTCCCCGCGTCCTCAACCCCGCTACTCCCGTCCCTCCTGCCCGCCTCCCTACCCCCGCTCCCCGCCCCTTCCACCCCACTCCCCGCCCCTTCTACCCCAGCTCCCCACCCCTTCTTCACCTGCTCCCCGCGGACTCAACCCCTGTATT
The DNA here is from genome assembly GCA_963971305.1 of Arcuatula senhousia. Lineage (NCBI taxonomy): Eukaryota > Metazoa > Mollusca > Bivalvia > Mytilida > Mytilidae > Arcuatula > Arcuatula senhousia. Next base: position 45,918 of record CAXARO010000483.1, on the reverse strand, counting down.
CCCGTCCCCCTGTCCGCCCCTTCATATTAGTCCAGTCATTCTATGCAAATACCATAAACAGATTGCAAAAGAAGGTTGTTTGGGCTCATTGGAAAACTAAGAGTGTCTCCTAAAACATACTAAAAGTCGCCACCGATACAAGTTGTCCATTTTATTTGGTATGTATGATGGATCTGTCGTTTATCTACTTCCTGTTTACCTTGCCGACTTTTTTTCTCGGCGGATGACCCAAAAATCTTGTTCTTGTTTCTATAAACATGATAAAAATAATAATTTTGTTTTCTCTATTTATTTTTCAGGGTTAACGTTTTAGCAAATAGAAATGGGAACTTTGACATGGACCTTAGTAGTAGGAATAGTTACTTTATTTCTGACATATTTCCTGATCAGAGTCGCTAAGTATTTGAGAAATATGATTAGTATGATCACAGCAGTCTCCAAACTACCCGGACCTAAACCTCATTGGTTCTTTGGAAACATTTTACAGGTACGTAACTATACTGTCGGTAAATATAAGATATTCGAGTTATTAAAAGATGCGAAGAATCATCTTTGAATCTTACGACAGGTTCATAAATCTTTTGTTCGATCCATGCAAACGATCCATTATTAATCCGTACACATTTGGGTATCATATGATGAAAAAAGACTTTGAAGGCAATCAAACAAATTTTTTCAGGCCCTGAAATACCTTTCGTTAGGCACGAAGTTTTTACGTCTCTAACGCAATGACCTGAATAAATTGCCTGCTGATGTCTTAGTATTAAAAAATCTGTCAAAGGCAAAAATGACCAGATTTTGTTAAACAGGAAGTAGGTAAGCGACAAACCTAAAATCAAACCCCACGTTATCGGAACCCATACTGGTGCTGTATACCAAACATCAAGTGGCTGCGATAAGTAGTTGCTTAGAAAACTGTATACAAAAATTTCTCCAAAAATTCAAAATTTTGTTACCCAGATTTTTCCCTCAATGAAATCCGGCTAAAAATGTGCATGTCTTTTCAGATTAAAGATTTTTCTGATTTTATGTTTAAAATGCACGATGAATATGTGGAGAAGGGAGACAAGCTGTATGTTTTCTGGTTGTTTCGGTTCCAGCCGATCATTATATTGACACACCCAGACACTATCAAAGTGGTCATGAAATCCAATGCACCCAAAACAACAATAGGTCCGGGTTATCCATTTCTAGTTCCATGGATTGGTAAGTTATATATCACACAATAATTATGTTTTGTTTAAGAAGTGGCCAATTGATTTTTAATGTGGGGCTTGAAATAAAAAGGCAAGTAACTTAAAAAGGACAACAGCAAGTAAAGATGGTATTTTTGCTGAAAAATTATATATGTAGCAGCTTAAAAAGTTTAAAGATACAGTATCACGGGTTTATAACTCGCTATAATGAACGCTGGAAGTCTAAAGACAGTCCAAAATTAGTAATCATGTGTGACTTTCAAGAAAAGAAGCCTATATATATGAAGCCTTTTCTTTGCTAAAATCATTCACCCTCTGGTCACATTGAAAGCTGTTGGCTGTTTTCCTTTGCGGATTTTTTAAATTATCGTTTATATTGTACGTTCTGTCGCGCACACTTATTGCACATCTCATTATCTTCTTCTTTCTTCGCAGGACAAAGTCTTCTTGTTTCAAATGGACCTAAATGGGAGAGAAACAGAAGACTGCTCACACCAGCCTTTCACTTTAATATTCTTACAAGTTATTTCAAAGTTTATAATGAAGTTGCTGATGTACTCATGGTAAGGATTATGCTTTTGAGTTAGTTTTGCATTTTATGACGTGAAACAAAATCATTAAAAAAAATATGAAACCAAACTTTCATTGCCGCTTATGGGTTTTGTCTTTAAAATGTTACCCGGAAAAGCTTTTTCCCAAGGTTGTACTGTCACGGCAAACTCCTTCGCAGTAGGCTTATCCTTCCCGACAAAAATAGTTCAGGATTATTCCACTGCTACAGGCTTGTATAAATTCCATCAAGATTCTTGATAATTTTTTTATTTGAACAATTTTTTAAAATTTTTGCTATAGTAAGCCATGAAAATATCAAATTTTCTTTAATATTTTTTTCTGAGAAGATTTAATTCAATTTGTTGTAAAACCGGTTTAAATGAGTACGCACTATTTTAAAGTGAAGTTAAGTAGAAGTATTTAGGCCACACTATGGACAATGTGGTTGCGAAATGCATTTAGTTATATGTAAGTACTTTTCATGGTTTTTAATTTAGAGAGTAGGGGTAAAAAAGAGGTCATTGAAAAAGCCCGGACAGCCTGGTGCAGTGATTAGTGTAGGGACCGTTACGGACGGACGGGAACTAGAACTGTGAGGAGTTTGCTGTCAGGAGTCATATTCAAAACTGAGACCAGCCTAAAATTTTCAACTGATATTGAAACATATTAAAACCCTATTAAAACTCTATTCAGAAACCATTTGATTCTTAGGGGGTATACATGGTATATGTTTGCTATTCATCCTGTCCTTTTATTTTCGAAAATTGTTTTTGCGCCATTGCGTACTATTTAAAAAAAAATAATTTGGATTTACACACAATTATTTTTTGCCTTACGTCCTATGTTTTAAAAAAAACTCAAGCTCACAACATATCAAAATGGCTTCCGAGACGCCGTTGGTGAATAAAATTCAATCCACTTATCGAATTTGAAGAAAACCTGAAGCAACTTACTGCATGGATGTATAGGAAATGCATTAAAAAAAATGAAATAACTTCCATTTAAGATAGTCCTTATTCAAATTTTATTATTATTTCATGTCACTGTATCATGTTTATTATAAAAGCCTTGTACTTTTTTTAAAAAACATCGTTGTTATAGTTAACACATTTTCATGTAACAATAACGATCCGATCGGTAACCATAAGAAAAATTCTTATTGTTACTTTCTTAAAAAAAACAGGTCCGCATCCGTGAACTGGTTAATATTTTACTTTGACTTCCGGCGTCAGGTAACAATAATATTTTTCTTATTGTTACTTTTCCAGGTAAATCCAGGTAATCGTAGCCACTTTGTATTTTTTATGGCCCGACCACGTATGTGGATCGGCCATATAATTTTACCCTTGTCCGTCCGTCCGTCCGTATGTACGTACGTACGTCCGGAACACTTTTATTAAGTTCTTTGTTAAGGTCCATTACTCGGATACTAGATGTTGGGGGTCAATGATATTTCACCACTAGATGGGTCTTGGGTAAGGTGACACAATCCACTAGTAAAAGGTTACTGTGACCTATATTTCATGCATGGATAACTTTAATAAAGATCTTTGTTAAGGTCCATTACTCGGATACTAGATGTTGGGGGTCAATGATATTTCAACACTAGATGGGTCTTGGGTAGGGCTACACCACCCACTAGAAATCAGGTTACTGTAACCTATATTTTATGCATGAATGACTTTGGTTATGTTCTTGGTTAAGGTCCATAACCCAGGTTATACAAATTGGGGTTAATGATATTTCAAGAACGGGAGGGCCATCCTGTGGCTCGTAGGCACAGATTCTATTTCAGCTAAAAACTGCATCCTCCCTTTTTTAATTCAATGCACTGTACTGATTTTTACTTCAAAGTTAACGATAAAAAACAAATGGTTGGTCCGTTATTAGAATTTTTTCAAAGGGGCTCGTACATGTTCATTTGAATCTTGGTTTCATTCACTATTCTTTATCTGTAGTGCTAACCTCAAGGTTTTATTTATATATATATATATATATATATAGATATAGATATGCATGAAAACAAAACCTGTTATGCTTTTATGGACTATGTATGCCCATTTATAAAATGTATGTGTGTGTTTTACTTTGTTTGTATTTTAAACTTTTGTGCTTTGTATGTGATGTCTATTGTACACCCTTGCATACTTGTGTCTTTGAGTTTATTTATGTGTTATCTATATTCGGTTAAAAGCTCAATCATGTCAACAGAGCTTATGTTTACTGTAACAAATGTACCGAATTCAAATAAAGTTTTCGTATTCGTATCATCATGAATTAAATATTATATTTAATACATGTAACGTAAACAATTTTTGAAGGAAAAACTATCATCGAGCTGTAAAGATGGAAAATATGTAGAGATGTTTCCAGTTTCCAGTATGGTAACATTAGATACACTACTCCAATGTTCACTGGGATATAAAGGGAATGTGCAGAATGTTGGGTAAGATAAAAACTCGGCTGACATGATTAGCGGATCCAGATGTCGGAACCCATTTTATAATAGAAAAACGTCGTTGCTTTTGTGTTGAATTTCGGCAAAAATAATCTAGCATGCATACATCCAAAAGGAATATGGACGGAGTTCATCCTTTGAAAATTCTAGTTCCACCCCTGTGTCACAACTAGTTAAATACTAAATAGACTAGGTTGCCAGTGCTAAACGTCATTTTTTCACCCATGGGTTACAACAGGTGGTTAGTTTTGAAACAAGAATACCTAAAAATACATTTCGTTAACAGGCAAATCTAATATGGGGGTGTGGACAGGGGGGGTCTCTTTCCCCGCTCCCCGCCCCCTCCATCCCCGCTACCCGCCCCTTCCACCCCCGCTCCCCGCCACCTCAACCGTGGTACCCCGTCCCTCTTGTCCGCCCCTGCACTCCCGATCCCCGCCCCTCCCACCCCCTCTATCCCCGCTCTACGCCCCTTTTACACCAGCTCCCCGCCTCCTCAACCCCTGTACCACCGTCCCCCATGTCCGCCCCCTCTAATATGCACAGAAGAGATTAGCAAGCACTTTTTAATTGCTAACTTAAGTCTGATCGCAAAAACATATGAGTTATGGAGAGAAACTTCTCGGCCACCTAGAAATAAGTTAAGCTTTCATGTTTAAGTGTTATTATGTAACTTCACAGGACAGAACAAACTACAAGTATTTCAAAAAGGTGGGAAAAAATCGGAGCCTGTTTTTGTTTTGTTTTGCGCACGCTTGTGCGCACATTTTTATTTTAAAATTTATCATATTTTTTTCAGCAAAAAAAATGCAATCCGCCTACTTATTTCCTGTTTTGTTGTTGTTTTGTTTTTGTTTTGGTTTTTTTTTTTGGCATCCTTAGCCCCCCCCCCCCCCCCCGCATTAAAATGAAATGTTCGCTCTTTACAAAGGTCTGTCTTGATTTTCAGTGGTAGCCATCCTTATGTGAACGCTGTTAGAAGACTTGGACATCTCGTGGAGCTCAGATCTTAGTATGTTTATGTTAGAATAGAGAGCCGGTTGTGTTTTGGTTAACTCGTGGGGCTACTGACGCCAATTAAGGTTCGTGGTTCGATCCTCGTCTGTGTTGAAATTCTCATGGACCAAATTTCTGACTATCTCTCTCGACACCATTTGCGAGCATGGTCTCGATGAATGATGGTAGAACTTCGGAAAGGAAGAGAAACAGTTGTCCCGTGTATGGGGATAGCAATTACTCTGTGCGCGTTAAAGACTCCTTTGTGGAACTAGAAACTTTGTTACTTTGCTCAACGTGGCGGCTTCAAATGCCATACTCGCAAACTGCAATCTGGAGTGGGATTTATATGCATAAGCATCAAGCTTGTTTCCCAATCCATGATAAATAGATAAGATTAATCTAAATAGAGAGGTGTTTTTCGATGATATAACTGTCATCGTTGACCAAAGGAACATTGATGTACAAATGTATATAAATAGAAGGTGGTTAAGGTTAGGGTTTTTAGGGTTTTAACTATAGTCGACCAAATTAACGCAATACACGTTGACACATACATGCCATTTGCATCAAACGTCTTGTGACCCCTTGAATCGCAATAAAAGAGGTCGGTTTGACGCTATAAAACATGGTTTAACCCACCATTTCTTTAAAAATGCCTGTACCAAGTCAGAACCATTGCAATTTTCAATTTCCTTGTTTTATCTTTTCTGATTGGTTCTCCAATTAAGTTCATGACTTTTGTTCTATACTTGATACATGTTTATTTAACTACAGCAATTTTCATCACTACATCGACTTCGTTTACAAATACCTAACAGCAGATGGTAGGGAATTTTACAGACTTTGTGATTATGTACACAAGTTTTCTAAAGACATAATCTGCGAAAGACGAAATATTTTGGTAGGTATGTCATATATTCTTTGAAGGCACCACATCAACTTGATCCCATCTATCAATATTTTGTTAGAGTCAATATGCAATTCCTATGGCACATTGACTCTAACAAAATATTGATAGAAGGAAGCAAATCCCTGTGGGTGAGGGTCATAAAAGATGACGACGTCGTCAATAGAAAAGGGGCGTGTCCGACGGATTTGTAAACAAGTGACGCTAGATGGCGTTGACTTACTTCAACTTGACCTTTAAACAATCTCGAGTTCAATCAGAAACACAGAACGTCGGATTGATAGTGAACTCAGATCTTTCTGGTAATCAGTTCCTACTTTGTTTAAATGTTACAACGCATTAGTCGTGTTGGACATCATGAACATACGTCTGTGCTCACCTGAGAGATTGCAATCACGTAGTTATATACGAGCACACAATGTTTATGAGTGAACACAACACTGAGGAGCAACATTTTTAGGGATGACGTTTTGTTCTTCTAGGAAAGTGTTCAGAAGTACATCTTTTAACTGAAATCACATCAATGAGTGTTTGCTTTGGTGTTTTAACACCAATGAAGTTTTCTTTATTTTTCTTTATTTATCATTGTGGATAAGTTATTTAAACTGGTTTTTTTGGGGGGTTTTTTTCAATGAGCGAAATTTAACTTCATATTTAACTTGACATTCTAGGAAAACAATAAAGAGATTGAAAAAAGAAAACATTTAGATTTTCTTGACATCTTATTAACAGCAAAAGATGATAAAGGGGTTGGATTAACGGATGATGAAATCAGGTCTGAAGTGGATACATTTCTATTTGCAGGTAGGTCAAACGGTGTTTTAAAGTATCTCGGGTAGATTTCACGTTTTAGCTCACAAGTCCTATGACAGTTTAAAGACCAAATTAGTCAATTTTCATGTCTTTTTCAATATGTCCTATTAAATAAATATTATTGCTTTTTCTGGCTTACAAATTAATTTCAATGCTCAATCAAAGACCGGGGTAGATCCAGAAGAAGACCAAGGGGCCTGCCCCCATTTTTGGCGGAAAATTTTGGGGGGATATTTAAGAAATAATTGAAGCATTACCAAAGCGGGCTACCTTTAGACGGTCATTCCCCCTTTTTCGAAATTTCTGTATCCGCCTCCATGAGGATGTCAGAATCTTTTCAATAAGAATATCAAAACTATCATATTGAAAAATTTTATAGCAAATTGGTTTCCTCTTGAGCCTTGGTAATATTCATCGTACTATTCACTGTCAGAAGAGTATCAGTCGAAATTGTAGTTGGTTTAAGTTGTGTCAAGTTGTGTCAAGTTACCTTTATTTGAAATCTAAATATCATTACATTTGATCCTTTTTATGTTGCAGGCCATGACACAACCTCCAGTGTTCTAAGTTGGAGTGTATACTGTCTTGGAAAGTACAAAGAAATTCAGAAAAAGATTTACAAAGAAGTCACAGGTGTCATTGGGAATCGCAATGTCGTAGAAAGGTATACATATATCTGATACATATACACACTCTGATGAATCCTGAATAGGCGAAACGCCGCCAGTCGTAGCTATTTATTGTCTTAAACTTTGTTGTATTTTTGATTCCTAAAATCCGTGATGAATATCGCTGCTAGTGGTGTTTCAAATTACCGAGATGAGCCCGATCTTGTATCAACACTAATGTGTTGATGAACACATCAAAGCTATAAAGAAGCCGTTTAAATTTCAACATTGCCCAAACCCTAAGGTTTTTCCTACCCCAGACGTAGGTTGATCTCAGTTATAATCGGCAGTTCGGGTTTTATGTTCCATACTCTTCAAATTCGTATAGTGTTTATGTAAAGCATCTCTGATGAGTCTTGATAGTTGACGAAACGCGCGCCAGGCTAAGCTAAATGTATTTGTCTTGTAATTTTGAGTTCCAATTAAACAAATCAAAATGACAGTTGTTGTCTGTAATTCAGTGCAGAAACAAATCCTTCTTGCGGTTATTACATCCCAAATCATAACAGAAGAAAAAGTAAATTGATTAAAATCACATGCGTCGAAAATTGAAATAAAAATGTTTTATAGATAATGTTTAATAATGTTTTATAGATATGTTTAATAATGTGATTATACTGTTTTTAACGACGGGGATAAAACTGTTTGTAGACTCTTACATATGCAGAAATCAATTGAAATCGACGACCTTATTGACAGATTAATCTTTATTTGTTGTTTACATACATTTGAAATATATTTCAGTGAAGATGTTCTGAAAATGAAATACCTAACATGTTTTCTAAAAGAGGTAATGCGCATGTATACTCCTGTTCCATTGGTTAACAGAACACTAGATAGACCAATCGTTGCTGACGGTTATGAGATACCCGCTGGTGTTCTTATAGATCTGGGTATATACCATACCCACAATAATCCTCATGTCTGGGACAATCCTAAGGTAAGTCATACAATGGTTAAATACATACTAGTATACATCATCAGAGGGATTAAGATTTTAGTTTACTATAATAGGGAGCGTGAATTTTTGAATCGCTGAGTGAAGCTTTTTACATGGGTTTTATGTTTTAGTGGGGGTGCAGGCCCTTCACGCCCCCTCTAAATCCGCACCTGATCTATACATCTTAATATCTATAATAAAAAAGGTGCCAGACATCCGTTGAGTAGACGTTTTCATTTACTTTGAACAAACTGTTAAGAAAGCTTAAAAAAGTCAAGAAATTGAAAAATGACAAATTCCAAGTTGAAAAAGAAATTTTAACTGTTCGTGACGATTTTGTTGAATTTTTTAGTTATTTATCCCAATAAATACACATCTGCTAAGTATTTTTAAAGATTTCAAACATTTAACATTATACATACTAGTACATAAAATATTCAGGAATTTCGACCAGAAAGATTTGAAGAAGACAAGCACCATGAAATGGACCCCTATAGTTTCACTCCATTTTCTGCAGGACCAAGGTAAAATCTAAAGCTTAGCCGCAAAAAATATGGAGAACTTGAATTAGCAGTACACTTCAGAGATTGTTTGTTCTCTTTGCATTTCTATTGCAATAAAGACCATAAAAAATAATGAGATGTAGAATAAGTGTATGCGACACAACTTCGTTACTTAAAACACCAACATTTTAAGAATTCAAAAAGAAAAAAAAAACGAAGAAAAAAGAAAACAGCGGTCTTCAATGTTACCAGTGCTCGCCACCTAGATGAAAGTGTAATGCAAACAGGATTCAAAACCAACCCTGAAACTTTCAACAAAAGACCTCTATTAATGTATAATTTAAGTCAAACTGAAAAAAATTCTTCAATGATTGAATATAATTTGCACTAAATAATCTTATAAGAAAATGCAAAATATGATTAAAAGTGCATTTGCTATCTAATTTTGTTTGCTGTGGTGAAACAAAAAGGAAGTGTTGGCTTTATTTTTATTTTAGGAACTGTATTGGGCTGAACTTTGCCCAGAATGAAGAAAAAGTGTTCATAGCTAGACTTGTGCAAAGGTTTGTTTTTCATATATCAGCTGTTTTAAGCTTTACATTTTCAAAAGCTGTCAATTGTTATTAGGTTGAATAAAAGTAAAGTTGTTAGTTTTCTCTCGTTATTAAAGCAGAGCCAAAGTTGTTTAATATCAGTGAAATTGTTTTGAGGACAGAAATATTATTTAAACTTTATAAAAGCTTTCAATTAAAATTGAGTTTATGTTCAACAACAAATGCAAAAGATATGACTGTCAAAATACCTTCAAACTAATGCATGTGAAACAAACTCAAACTTTACATATTAAGTGCTCGCTTTGTTTATAACCATTATATTTCTTATAAATTAATGTAAGTTCTAAAACTTAAGGTTAAACTGAGTATTCCCTCCATCGTTGATTTGTACATTGCTGATTGTTTGGATTTTGACTGATTTATGCATTTCAAACATTTTTTTTGAAATTGTGGATTTCTTATCTTTGGGTATTAGAGCTGCTGATGAGAAATTAATTTCCGAAATTGCCATACGGCTTAAAAAATCTGTCGTAAGTAAGCGACAGACCTAAAATCGAATCCCACTTTACGGGACCCCACCTAAATGTTGTATGCCAAATATAAAGTGGCTGTGATTAGTAGTTACTGAGAAAACTGTTACGAAAATTTCTTCCCCCTCGCCCAACATTCACCATTTTATAACTGGGATTTTTCACTCAGTGAAATCCGGCCGAAAACTTTGCAGGTGGAGTTCACATATGTTTTATGGTCCCGTGTTCATTTACTCCATATCCTTTCAATTAAAATTACATTCAAACAAATTCTTTGGTTTTTTTATTCCAGGTTTGAGATATCTCTTGATCCTGAACATGAGGTTATCCCATTTAACGAAGTGGTAATGAGAGCAAAAAATGGAATAATGGCCAACTTTACAGAAAGAGATAACTGATAATTTGAATCACATTGATTTGTAGTAAAGACTTTAAAAAATAAAAAAAGGAGTATGTTACTTTCTTGTTTGTCGTTATGTTTACCCTTTTTTATACCACATCTATCAAAGATTGAAAACATTGCTGTAATATGTTTCCTTGACAAGAAAAACTTCTTCAAATTGTGGATATCCATTACACTTGATTATTGATTTTTGATTTTTCGTTATTTTTTTGTATGTTGTTGATGTCTTTTGTGTCAACTTATTGGCTTGCCTTTTAGGACATTGCCCATTCAATTATTATCATTGCATGGTGTAAAAATTTAATAAGATCTGTCAATAGAAAAAAATGCCGAGCTTGGTTTAAACTGGAGAGCAGGTGAGCGACAGGCATGAAGTCGAATGTTACGATACGGGACCCAATGCTGATACTGCATACCAAATATCAAGAGGTTTCTATCAGCATGCAGTTGCTGGGAAAACAGTTACAAAAATTATTTTCCGTGATTCTACCGCCGTATATTTGCCATTTTTACCCGGGATTATTTATTCACTCTTTGAAACCGGCCAAAAATGATTATGGATGGCTTAAAAGAGATTTGGGATTATCTGATATGTGACGTATATAATTACAAAAGTTTTCGTTGATTCATTGTTTCCTAAAAATTGTCTTACGCATTTTTTGTATTAACCTTGACCATATTATACATGTAGCAATATCCAAAAGTTTAGATAACTCATCTGGTTCTAATCTTTGGTCAACTTTTTGTGCGTATTATACATGTAAGTACTCAGTAACTTGTCTTCGAAAGAGTCTATAGGCGATCTGTAATTTCGTATATTTGTTTGGAATTTACTTTGTATAAATGAATATTTTCACTACAAAGAAGTCTTCATGGCTTACCCTACAACATGTATATAGTACCCTATTTCATAAACAAGAGGCTCTCGGGAGCCTGATTCGCTCACCTGACTTTGATGACTGACTAAGTGAAAATATTTTTGGACATCTGTTGCGAACAACTTTTTTATCTAGCCATAGATTTAAGCAAACAAAAGCTTTTCTTTATCTTTCATGGGTTTAATCTGCAAGACAAAAACCAAAAACTTGACAATTAGGGGTCATAACATTTATATAAGGAGTCATCTGCCAGCTTCAGCCCGATGAATTTTTTTTGAAGAACTGAATCAACTGAGGGTTGAAGTAGTCATTAGCTTTTCTCTGTCTGTCATGGTTTTCATTCTATTGCTAAAAAACATGAAAAAATGCTATTTTTCACCTTAAATGGGAATAACCCATGTAAGGGACCAAATGACATCTTCGACCTAATGGAGGCTTTTGCAGCTCAATGAGCTAAAGGTTTAAGCAAGCAACACCTTTTCTCTATCTGCAACGGGTTTTCATATACTGAAGGCCAAAAAAAAAGGGCGTCTAATGGGACATTAAATGATACCCCGCCACGATAAAGTATTTTGTCTTCTGAGGGGTGGGGTATGACCCCCTATGGTACCAAATGATTAGTCTTATCATAAGAGGTAATATTATATATGGTCATGGTTTGGGGATCTCAATGGTTTCAAAATATTCAGTATTTCATCATTTGTGGGGTGGGGAAAGACCCCCTCCCCCACCCCCATGGTACCTACCAAATGATTTGTCTTAAGAGTATTATAATACTAGTATATGGTAAGAATGTAAACTATTTTTTACCACATGGAATTATGGTAAAACTGTTATTTAAACCAAATTTGCTAAGTTAAAGGGCCGTTATTTAGGTCAAAATCAGTGGACCGGAACGAACTCAAACTTAGCTTGTAACTCATTATGGTAGACTCCCATACCAATAATTTTTGGAATATATGCAAGGATGTCGAAAAAAAGTGCGGAAAACTGTTATTTTTTCAAAATTTGCTCACTTCAAGGGCCGTAATTTTGGTCACAATCAGTGGACTGAAACGAAACTAAAACTTGACGCGGACCTGTAACTCATCCTGGAAGACTCACATACCAAAAACGTCTTTTGAAAAGAAGTGTGACGGACGGAAAGACGGACGGACGAACGGACCGAAAAACTATATGCCCCTAACAAAGTTGGCGGGGCATTAAAACATGAAAAAACGCTATTTTACACCTTTAAAGGCCATAACCCATATAAGGGATTATCTGACAACCTCGACACAAGAAGACTTTTGTAAAGCTCCATAAGCTAAAGGTTTAAGCAAGCTTTTCTCTATCTGCCATAGTTTTCATTCTATAAGCCAAAAACATGAAAAAAAACATTTTTCAGCTTAAAAGGGCCATAACCCCATGAGGGGTCATCTGACAACTTTGATCCAATGGGAACTTTTGTAAAACTTTTTATGCTGAAGAAGGTAGGTTGCTTCAGATTTTCTCTATATTTTATACTTTTTTTATTTATAAGCCAAAACTAGGGTCTTACTCCTCCCTGTTCTATTTCTAGCAAAGGCGGCCATGTATTTTGGTGGGCAGTCACCATTTGTGCAATCTTGGTACAGGACATACATTAGATGAAGTGTGCAGAGTTTCAAATCAATTCGTTCTTTAGTTTCAGAGAAGATTTTCAAAGACAAGTTAACGACGACGACGACGGACGCCATGTGATGGCAATAGCTCATCTGACACTTCGGTCGGGTGAGCTAAAAAGGTGATTTTATGTTTTATTTTCTATTGTTTTATTCAAAATCGTATTGTTCAGGCTAATTGGCTAAACATGTATTGTGTGTTAATTTTTCATTTTAAAATTTTAAATAATAAAACAATAAATGAGACCAATGTTCAGGAAAAAGATATCATATCTTACATCTTACGAATGACATCTATGCTCGGTAAATTTTACATAGTTGTGACAAAATATTTACTATGAATAATATAAGTTTTCTCCAAACAAAACTAGATTTGAACAGTTGACGTACGTGGTCTGAGGTATAAACTGATTAATAGGGAAGGAGATGAGTTACGGGGAAAAATCACTTGTTATTCATATAAATATGGCAAATAGTACTATGCATTTACTAAAAAATATGGCAAATAGTACTATGCATTTACTAAAAAATATGGCAAATAGTACTTTGCATTTATTCATAAATATGGCAAATGTTATACGCATTTACTATAAAGATTAAAGAATGTTAAAGTTTCAGATCAAAATAACAAGGGACTACATGACGTAATTTGGTCGCAACGCTAATGAAGACGTTTGAGACTCGGGAGAACGTAGACGATATAACAAAATTCTGTTTTGAAATTTAGTCATCATTTATCAAAATTTTGTAGTGGTATCTAAAATCTTCTTTTCTTATTAGAAGTAAAAGACACTTTGCTTCCTGGTTGAGCAGTCTGAACACTCCTACTCTCCTCTAATTCTCTTATTTTCTCGTGAAGCAATCTGAGTTCACGGTCATGTTCGTTTTTCATGTGCTGTAACTTCATTCTGAATATTTCTTGGTTTGTCGACGAACCACCTGCACTAGCGTTTGGAATTTTCTGTTTCAATTTTATTATTTTGTTCTCGTATTCCATAGAAATTCGCATGATTTCGGCTTCTGCTTCTTTTTCGCGCTCTTTTATTTTCTCTTTCAAGTTTTCGATTTCAAAATTTTTCTGATGAATTTCTTTTTTATGCGTATTCTTTTCTTTTTCCATGACAACATTCATCTCATCTACAACTTTTGCTTTCTCATTTTCGTTTTCCCGTTTTATTTCCTCTATTTCTTTTAAATGTGTTTTCTTGTTCTCATTCATTTGTGTTTCAAGTGACTTTTTGTTCTCTTTCAAGTTTTCGCAGTCAGACTTTATTTTCCTGTTTTCTGTTTCTAAATCGCAAATTCGGTGTAAATTGTTATGGGTAGCATCTAAAACACTCTGTAAATTGTTAATTTGGGTTTGCAGTTCGTCATTTTTCTGTTTAGATTTTTGTTTTTCAACAGAGAGGGTTTCCACTTGTTTTTGGAGACTACATTTTTCCTGAAGAATACTTTCCATTAAATTTTGATGTTCATCGAAGGATTGGAGAAAGTTTTGTAAGTCCTCATTGTCATTTCTCTTTCTTGATAATTCTGATGTTGTAGGTTCACTAGTTTCAGTACTTAAATCTGCCATCAAGGCGATTCTAAAAATATAAAGTTCAATGTCAAATAAGATACTAATCTACTAATAGAAGAAAATGAGATGTGGAATAAGTGTACGCGACACAACCTACATTATATAACGTATATTTTAAATATCCACAATGGAAAACAGTCAGCAGCCTTCAATGTGACAAGCAGTCGCTGCTCGCTGTTTTTCAATTGGCCCCTGGATTGAAAATAAAATACATGTGATTCAAGCCCAATCCCAAAGTGCAATGAAAGACCCTCTTCTTGACAAAGAACAATTAACATAAATTCGACTAAATACAAACATAAGCTTTGATAAAGATTCCTGGCTTAGGACAGGCACATTAAAATGTGGAGGGGTTAAACTAGTTTTTTTGGCGCCAACCTTCCCCCTATTGATAATCAATAACAAAGCACAAACTAACACACAGTAAAAATCAAATCGATAGAAGTTCAATTCAACAAGAGAGTATCTGAGACAAAAGGACAACAAGTAATTAAGTAGACAGAGGTAACAAAGATTCCAAACGAAAAATGCTTATGTTACGTACATGTAACAAACAAAACCAGCGTGTCATATATTAAACGGTTTTATATACACAGTTACATGCAAGTGCTGGGGCTTGTGTATATAGGGGGGGGGCAATATCGTATAGCCCCGAAAAGTTTTCATCAAATATCCCGTATCCGAAAAAGTGTTTTTTTCAATATCCCATATCCCTGTTAACAAAATGTCACTCCCATATCCAATGAAGATTTTGTCTCTAATATCCCATTTGCATACACCATTTAATGCACCTAAGGTTATAAATACTATTTCTCCTTGAATTTTAAAATAAATGAAAAAATAAACAGCACATGATTATAAATAAAATATGTAAATATCCAACATCTCCGTATTTTAGAGTTTAAAATGGGGTTTTCCGGGGAATGGAACCCTTACCCTTTCCTACGAAAACTTTGATTTTTTTGTATTAATTTTCTGAGAAATTGGTCTGGAACCTCATTTCGCATAGCCTAGCTACAATAATTTAGCTCCTTTGACATTTTTGATGGTCCCATCAATGGTGTCAAAGGAGCTTAAATATTGTAGCTACATTAATTTCGACTTAAGCGGATTTGGAATCCCCGCTCCTCTTTAATGATATTTCTGGATCCGCCCCTGCTATTTTTAAAAGAAATCTTGTAAAGTTCTTCTCGGTATGAACGGTTTCGCTATATTGCTTTTAAGAGCTTTGATATAGATGCTAAAGAAGAAATTAATGTTGTATAATACTGAAGTTTGACCCCTTTTCTATTTTAGATATATATAAGATATAAGATATTTTTTTATTTACCAATTATGGTCCCACAGGGGGCTATTACAAATATAACAATCATGATTTTAAACATACATAGAAATAAGAAGAGCTGTACCTCAAATTAAAAGCAACAGCGGTCAATGCTGTTTTTATATAGAGAAAAGCTGTTGCTGATTAACCTTTACAAAAGTCCAAATTAGGTTAAAGTTGAAGCTAGATGACCCCTTGTAGGGGTTGTGGACCTTTTCGCTTTTTTTCTTGACACTATTGCAAATAGAGCAAAGCTGTTACCTGTTTATACTGGCAGCTTATTCTAATTAAGCTCTACAAAAGTCTTTGCCAGCTAGGTGACCCCATAGAGCCAGAATTTTTCAACAGGGGGTTCGAAATGTGAAGAGGGGGTTCGATTTCCCAAATTTTTCTGACTTGAATAGTGCTTAACCGATTTTTAACCTGATTTTCCCTATTTTTATCATTTTTTTTGTTCAATGGGGGGTTCGTCCGACCCCCCTGGGCTACGGGTATGCATAACATACAGATACATGTACAGATACATTAATTAGCACGGACTCAGTTTTTTGCATTTTTTCGCTATCTGAATAATTTATAGATAAATAAACAGAAAACATAGGAGTGTCTACCTGTTTGGTATGCAGACGATATTTCTATTATCGGTGTCTTTAAAGGCTTAGGTGTCGGACTCCTGTAATCGTTTGTTAAATCGCACAAGTGAACATAAATATTGGTTTTCCCCTTTGGACATCATGTCTAAAAATATATCAATTTCCATTGGTCTAACAGACAGGAAATAGAAATATTGGTTTCTGGGCACTTTTCCTTGACCGTGGGAGAACTTTGCTGGACAGAGGTAAAAGCTTCAATGCAAATGAAGAATTGCACAATGTATTGAAATGACAATCTCTAATAACTCAAGCATACAGTTTCTTAGTTATTTTCTTATCTTTCTGACTTTTGAGATCCCATTCGAATCATAGTCACTCAGTCAAAAAATTAAAACGAAAGTAGGCTACAAAAAAAAAAAAAACTGAGACCGGTGCATGGGTGGCTACCAGTCCCATAACATAAGACGTCTAAGGCGCTCAGCCTGGACGTCGACGGCGCTACTTTATATTCGGACATTGATAGAACCGCATCTATCAATGCCTGAATATAAAACAGCACCGTAGATGCCTTATATTTTAGGACTACAGTACGTCAGTCATGTCAGTAGGGTTGCAAAATTAAAAAAAAAACAAAAAACAAGCAAACAGCAAAAGACAATGCTTGTGCCGAACCAGGTAATGGAACACAAGCTAAGGTTCAACTAGTGCAAACTGCATAATGGAAAGCACAAGGACACTATAAAAAATCAGGCTTAGAAATTCTATAAAGATATGTAACAAAGTTACAAGTGAACACACCTAGCTGAAAGCTGACATGATTGTGAATCATGCACCTCCAGATAGTCATGACCGCATAATTTTTTTTAACCTTCATTGGCCACAATGTCGTGTTTAAGCAGTCTTGTTTTCTCAAACTTTCAGCATCTTTTAAATGCTTGAACTTCTTTCTTTAAAATTTTTGTAATATATTGGTAAAGCTTAGGAGTTCATCACATGTGATAATTTGCTGCATGTGTACAAGTGATCACAGGGACTTGCTCCCCTCTATGAATTATTAAAAGAAAATCGAACTAAAGAAAAGGGGGATGGCGAAAGTAGTATCTTCCTGACCCCTGGAAGCAATGTCACAGTGCAATATACTTTAAAGCTGTCGAAACATTTTCCTGAATGGTTGTATTGAGGACTATAATTGAAAAAATTAACAAATTGTATGAAAAATAATGTTCTAAAACAGTTTTGTTTTAACATCCACTTTACCGGCCCTTTTGGTCCCTTTTCTTTGAAATTCTAGGGGCCACAAACCCCTGACACATGAGGAGATTTCCTGTAGTGGTTAGAAACATCATTTTAAAACAACTTATGAATTGGTCAGCCCACAACAACTAACATAATTTAATAAAATGATTTGCCGAGACAAACTCTTATAATTGTCATTTTTGGCCCCTTTGACCCCTATATTCTTGAAAATGGTATGAGATATTGCAAATCTGATTGAAAAACACAGGCAGGGATTTTTACAAGGATTCCAATGAAAAAAAGATTTTGAAAAGTTGACTTTTTGGGTGTGGCCCCTTTTGACCCCTAATAGCAATGTGACAGTACAAGATACATCAAATCTGTTGTAACATTTTGTTAACAGAATTTATTGAGGAATACAATTAAACAAGAGGCTCCCAGGAGCCTGAATCGCTCACCTGGTCTTGATGTTGACCCTATACTTTTGTAGAGCTAAATGAGCTGAACATTTAAGCAAGCAACAGCTTTTCACTACCTGCAATAGTTTTCATTCTATAGGCCAAAAACACCATTTTTCACCTATAAGGGGCAATAACCCCTATAAGGAGTCATCTGACAACTTCGACCCTATGGAGACTTTTGTAGAGCTAAATGAGCTGAACATTTAAGCAAGCAACAGCTTTTCACTACCTGCAATAGTTTTCATTATATAGGCCAAAAACACCATTTTTCACCTATAAGGGGCCATAACCCCTATAAGGAGTCATCTGACAACTTCAACCCTATGGAGACTTTTGTAGAGCTAAATGAGCTGAACATTTAAGCAAGCAACAGCTAATCTCTATCTGCAATAGTTTTCATTCTGTAGGCCAAAAACATGAAAAATTGCCTTTTTCAGAGGCCGTAACCCCTATAAGGGGTCACCTGACAACTTCAACTCTATGGAGAATTTTGTAGAGCTAAATGAGCTGAACATTTAAGCAAGCAACAGCTAATCTCTATCTGCAATAGTTTTCATTCTGTAGGCCAAAAACATGAAAAATCGCTATTTTTCAGGGGCCATAACCCCTATAAGGGGTCATCTGACAACTTCGACCCTATGGAAAATTTTGTAGAGCTAAATGAGCTGAACATTTAAGCAAGCAACAGCTAATCTCTATCTGCAATAGTTTTCATTTTGTAGGACAAAAACATGAAAAATCGCTATTTTTCAGGGGCCGTAATCCTTATAAAGGGTCATCTGACAACTTCGACCCTATGAAGAATTTTGTAAAGCTAAATGAGCCGAACATTTAAGCAAGCAACAGCTAATCTCTATTTGCAATAGTTTTCATTCTGTAGGACAAAAACATGAAAAATCGCTATTTTTCAGGGGCCGTAATCCTTATAAAGGGTCATCTGACAACTTCGACCCTATGGAAAATTTTGTAGAGCTAAATGAGCTGAACATTTAAGTAAGCAACAGCTAATTTCTATGTGCAATAGTTTTCATTCTGTAGGACAAAAACATGAAAAATGGCTATTTTTCACCTTTAAGGGGTCGTAACCCCTATAAGGGGTCATCTGACAACTTCGACCCTATGGAGACTTTTGTAGAGTTAAATGAGCTGAACATTTAAGCAAGCAACAGCTAATCTCTATCTGCAATAGTTTTCATTCTGTAGGCCAAAAACATGAAAAAATGCTATTTTTCACCTTCAAGGGGCCGTAACCCCTATAAGGGGTCATCTGACAACTTTGACCAAATGGAGACTTTTGTAGAGCTTTTGATGCTGAATCAGTAGCGTGGCCTCAGATTTCCTCTATCTCTTATACTTTTTGATTTATAAGCCAAAAACAGTAGTCTGACCCCCCTAGTCTATTTTTAGTAACAGCGGCCATGTTTTTTAACGGATCAAAAATCAAAACACAAGTTTGGTGCAGGACACCCTAAGGATCATTCAATTAAGTTTCATTAAATTCTGTTTGGTAGTTTCAGAGGAGAAGATTTTTGAAAAATTGTTAACAGACGACGACGACAGACGACGACAGACGACGACGACGACGACGGACGCCAAGTGATGGTAATAGCTCACATGGACCTTTGGTCCAGGTGAGCTAAAAAGATAAGAATGATCAAAATGGGATGCAAATTAAACATTCGAATTCTACAGACATTTTGTCAATGCACACCTTTTGGCCCTTTTTTTAGCTCACCTGACCCGAAGGGTCATGTGAGCTATTGTCATCGTTAAGCGTCCGTCGTCCGTCGTCCGTTAACTTTTCTTCAAAGATCTTCTTCTCTGAAACCACTGAAGGGATTTCATTGATACTTGGTATGCATGATCTTTAGGATGTCCTCTACCAAGTTTGTGAATTATATACATGTCGACCAACCAACATGGCCGCCGTTGCTAATAATAGAACAGGGGGGTCAGACCATTGTTTTTGGCTTATAACTCAAAAAGTATAAGAGATAGAGACAATCCGAAGCAACCTTCCTTGTTCAGCATCAAAAGCTCTACAAATCTCTCCATTGAGTCTAAGTTGTGAAACGACTCCTTATAGGAGTTATTGCCCTTTAATCATCAAAATTGACCATTTTTGCAGTTTTTGGACTATATCTTGAAAACCTTTAAAGCTAGAGGAAAAGTTAGCATTGCAGAATTGTTCAGCTCATTGAGATCTACAAAAATGATTTCAGGGTCTAAATTGTCAGATCAGCCATTTAAGAGTTATTCCCCTTTAACTGTTTTTTTTCCATTAATTTACACTGATTTTCAAAAATCTTCTTCTCTAAAACCACTGAAGGGATTGCATTGATACTTGGTATACATGATCTTTAGGATGTCCTCTACCAAGTTTGTGAATTATGTACATGTCGACCAACCAACATGGCTGCCGTTGCTAAAAATAGAACAGGGGGTCAGACCATTGTTTTTGGCTTATAACTCAAAAAGTATAAGAGATAGAGACAATCCGAAGCAACCTTCCTTGTTCAGCATCAAAAGCTCTACGAATCTCTCCATTGAGTCGAAGTTGTGAAACGACTCCTTATAGGAGTTATTGCCCTTTAATCATCAAAATTGACCATTTTTGCAGTTTTTTGGCTATATCTTGAAAACTGTTAGAGCTAGAGGAAAAGATAGCATTGCAGAATTGTTAAGCTCATTGAGATCTACAAAAATGATTTCAGGGTCTAAATTGTCAGATTAGCACTTTAAGAGTTATTCCCCTTTAACTGTTTTTTTTTTCCATTAATTTACACTGATTTTCAAAAATCTTCTTCTCTAAAACCACTGAAGGGATTGCATTGATACTTGGTATACATGATCTTTAGGATGTCCTCTACCAAGTTTGTGAATTATATACCTTTCGACCAACCAACATGGCCGCCGTTGCTAAAAATAGAACAGGGGGGTCAGACCATTGTTTTTGGCTTATAACTCAAAAAGTATAAGAGATAGAGAAAATCTGAAGCAAATTTTCTTGTTCAGCATCAAAAGGTCCTTACAGAAGTTATAGCCCTTTAACTGTTTTTTTTTTTAATTTAAACTGATTTCCAAAAATCTTCTCTGAAACCACTGAAAGGAGTGTTTTGCAACTTTGTATACTTGAAAGTTTGTGAAATTTATTCAAACTTTGGCATAAGAGATCAGGTGAGCGATTCAGGCTCCTGGGAGCCTCTAGTTTTCTATAACGGTAGGGACCAGAAACCCCAAATGCTATACTAACCTTCCTTTAGTGGTTATGAAAATCATATCAAAATTTTATATTAATTGGTTCTCTAAAATTTATTGCACGGAAACTAATGTGTCTACAGACGACAACATTATTATGAACAACGACATAGCCATAACATTATATGATCACAAAAAAATTGTGGTCGTATAAAAATTAAATAAATTTAATTGTAACTTGGGGAGCGTCACAGATTTAACCGGGAGTCCCTAAACCACGTTCCAAGTTTCAAGTTCCAAGTTCCAAGTTTCAAGTTCCAAGTTCCAAATTTTAAAATCATTGATTTTTAATGATTTATTTAAATAATATATAAATTGGTGTTGCTTGAATCATCAAATTGTTTTATCAGAAGATGACAATATGAGGATTAAAGAGTGATGAAGTAAAAGGCAATCAAATTCTGGTGTTTGAATAAATGCTATAAATTTATTTAAATGTGAGGTTATCAGACCTGTCAAGTGTCACGCAACTTGCGTGAGACTCACGCATCCAGTCGGCAATTTGGCGGCAAATTCCTTTGATCTTTTAATTTTTTCCTTTGATCTTTCAATTTTTCGTCGAAACTCACGCACGCGGCTCATAAAAACTTGACAGCACTGGGTTATCAGCATTCATGACAATATAATATATATATTGGTTTTTAGGCAAGCGCCAGCGAAGCCTTATGGAGTCTATAGAGTAGTGATGATTTTCGCGTTTTTTTTCAGTCTAGACGGAGTGATTTTCCTGCATCCAGTCTGGAATAAAATGCTTTATTTTGTATATTACTTTTCAATATGTGTTAACATGATATACACTTCTATAAATCTCCCATTTTTATTGGAATTTTATATGACCGGCACAAGTTTTATTTATTACTTTGCATCTTACATGTGGGACTATTTAGTTAATGGCGATATAATATACATTATGTATTCATCTATTACTTGATTTGTTCGTATAAATATTTCTGTTATTTGATTGGTTAATGCAAGGAAAATATCTTCTCCATTCATAAATTCACTATACAATACACATCTTTGGGACGAGTGCATTTTAATCGAAGGGGTGTTTCAATCGATACCGTTTTTACACGATACCTGTCGTGTTCATTAACTTTAAATTTGAGGGCATCTGCATGACGATCCTTTCTTTGCTCACCAAAATTTATATTTCGCAAACATTTTGAACAATATACTTTAACAGAGAATAAATCTATTATACATGTTATAGTTCTTATATATTTCGCTTGCCTTTAAACGCTTTAGCGCTTTGATTTTTTATTCAAACCACCCTATTGAAAATTGGGATGGTCTGCAAAATATGCCCTTTAAGCAAGATTATGATTTGCTTCAGAGTGACACTAAGAGAGAGGTAATAAAAATTTTGACATTTAAAAAGTCAAATGTCTGTAAACGAAGTGTCTAAAACAATGAAATAATGCCCTGTATAGAACACACATGCTGTATGAGGCCAAAACTAAATAATTATTTGTCTGTTTAGGGTAACATTGTTTTAGACAATTTTTTTTTTTTTTTGGGCAAATAAGTACAGTATATAAAGAACAATTTCAAATAGTGTTTTGTCACAATTAACATCAAAATGTTGATTAAATGTGCAAAAACAGGACTGTTGATACATAAATTCTAAACAAACAAATATATTTGCTTGGCCATGGTTAAGTTTTGTTTTGCAACCAACGCTGAAGTGAAAGGAATTGGTTTAATAATAATAACCAATTCTTTATTTAAAGAGGGTTACAGAACTCATCTTCCCTGAGACCCTCACGGATTAATATTATATAAACAATTGAAATAAAATCGATACCTAAAAACAAAAAAAAATCTTAGTTTGCAAAATATGGCAAATATGTGAAAAGTAAGGCAATATACATGTAATCAGTAACACTTGCTGAGGACTTTTTTTATTTCTTGAATCAGTTTTTTGTTTGACTGGTCTGCTGTACTGAGATGATCACCTCAATATCCCTATTGTGTCTCACAACTATGTTGTGTTCTATGGTCATTACCGGATCCTAAGATTGCAATGGAAGAGGGAGGTTTGGCGCCATAAAACCTGGTTTAACCCACCATTTCGTTTGAAATGCCTGTACCAAGTCAGGACCATTGCGATCCACCAGTTCTCCGGTATGACTGATTTGTTTTTGTCATTTTCTCTGGACTATGAGATTGATCATTCAAGTTCGGTAGTTTTGTTATTACCTTTATTTAAATATAAATGATATATATGTTTTTTAATTTTGGAACTTGGAACTTGAAACTTGGAACTTGGAACGTGGTTTAGGGACTCCCGATTTAACCTGCCTCATATTATGGACTTGATGTGTTTTTCTCAAGCAAGTTTAAGATTAATGTATGAATACCATAAAATTTTAGTGCCTGTGATTATCATGTGTTAGTTATTCCCCTGAGGGCGGATGCCTGATGGGGAATAACTGATTTATACCATGGGACTGTAGAGGGTGCTAAATGAAAGTTTATGATAATTAATGAGGGGGGTCTTTCAGGAATTTAGCCTTATCTACTGATAAAACATGATTAATGCAGGGTATCTGTTACATTTAATGACAAAGTGGTATAAGTTGAGATGTTTTAACTGACATTTGATTTAATATTCTTGTTTTAAGTGCAGAATACTGGGTGTTATCTGTAAACATTCTAGAGATATAATGTACATGTATAGGAAATTAGATCTGTCAACATGTTACTTAGCATTTAGGTTCACATCACATTGACATTGTTAGCTCTACCACAGAGCCAAAGTTGTATTAGTCAGGAAGGTGTTACATTCCAAACACAAAAATCATATAAATGTGAACTCAATGAATTCCATGTAGATATACATGTACAAAAATGTAGTTCAATTTACCTTCTTCATCTTTCCAATTTTTTTTAATGATAAAAGAAATTGCTGTAGATGGCATCCGCATGTTTTAAATAGGTTTAAGTTTAGGGTCATGCGCCCTTTGGGCCTCGATCATGACCACAATGTCATTCATATTATTGTACATGTAGTTCCAGTATTAATTGTTCAAACCTAAATGTTTGCTTTATTGCATAGAAACTTAAGATTATATTTTCTCTGAATACAATATTAACTATATATTCATTCTATTGATATGCTGATTTTATAACATTGTGAAATTCCCATTTCTAAAAATAGATTTGACACATTTAATCAAGTTATTGCACCACACAGTGCTTTGTCAGGAAGTTTTATGATTTGCCAGCATTTTTAATTCCAAATAAATTCTGATCAAGGTAAGGTTTTTAACCATTTCTACAGAAAATGTTTGAAGATCACTAACAGAAGTTATGGCTTAGATGAAGCTCAGCTTTTATCAATATTCAAGCCTGTGAAGGTTTACCCTTGATCAGTCTTGTGACATATTTTGTTAGATTCGCAGGTAAGCCTTTCAAAGATTTAAGTTTTTTGTTTTTCTGGATATGAAGAAACAAGGAAGTAGACCTTTATGCATAGAAGTTGTATAAATTTATCTGTTTAGATTTTTCTTATACAAATTGTAAAGGGATGTAGAAGGTTTAAACATGTTAAACTGATACGTGTATATGAAAACTTGATGTACATGATGTAGAAGCTTAAGGTTTAAACTGAAATATGAAAATTAAATTTATACTCTTTAATTAAACTAATGTAAGCCTAAAACTATAAATTTCAAAACTATATGTGTAGATTTTTAGAATAATTAAGGTTATAAAGTAGAAATTGATCAGACAAGTATATTGATAAAGAAAATAATCTAGAGAGGGATGTCCTAAAAATTTCATGAACCTACATGTAAATGTACACTAATGGATGATTAAAGTATGAATTATAATAATGTAAGTAAATATTATTTTGCTTGTGTATTTGCTTGACTGATTCATTGATTAAATTGGTTAAAGGGCAAGGTAGTGTTTGGCCAGTATCCAATAAACACTTTAAATAATTTCTCTGTCAGCAAGAATATTAACAGGTAGGTTATTAAGGAAATATGATTTATATTATTTTTTACCTGTATTAAGTACATGAAATTTAGGTGTTGAGTCAAGAAAAATGTTAAGATCAAGCTTACTTTATCCCTCATTAACAAGTTTTTCTGAATTTTGTCTGAATATGAGCTATATAATTCTGATAAAGTGTCTGAATTTTGTTTAATATAGAACTAAAATTCTTCTGAATTGATATCTGAATATTTTTGAACATTTTCTGAACATTCTGAATTAATAAGAATTATGTTAGGTCTACAATGACCAATCAATAACTAATACTACAATATCTGTTTTATCTTGGTATAGATATATTCACATTGAGATAATTATTGACTGTACACACCTCGGTCAAGGCTCTACTATGGATAATTGTTAACAGTAAAGCATTATACATTGATTTCTCGTTTCAATAGAAGAATTTCATGAATATTTTTACTTGGATGTTTGCATCATTGACAGCGCCAAATACTAATTGTGTCTTTATGTAAATTTGAAATCTTTTTCCATCAGCAGTAAAATATAAGTAACCACCCAATTAACATGAAGGAGGGGGGTATGGGGTTTTGGCTAAAATATTTTGAATTGTTGGGGAAAAAAAATTGGCAGCAGAGGTAAAGAAAAAAAGGTATTCTATAGAAGGATTACGGCTAAATAATATACATTTTTGTAATGCTAATAATGAAAAAAAAAATTCTGTCCTGGTGTCTTTCCACCCAAAAAAAATATTTCTGAGCAGAACATAAAACAAAGCCACCCCTTCAACTTGTTCAAGTTGATTGGTCCACCTCTAAACATTTTCTTCATGTTGATTGTAGGTTGTTATTCATCTAACATGGATATTTAAAAATTGAGGGTTATTTTTAAAAAAATTCAAGAATTAAACTTCCAATTTTTTAAGGGGCACACGACAGATGCGCCCCTGTCTGAATCCACGCCTGTTCATGCTTTCTAAGTTGTACATGTACATGGAGAAATCTAATGGTTCTGTCACAACATGCAATATGATTTATTATATATATGAAAAGTCTTTAAAAAATATAATGTTATAGAACCAAAAGTACTTTGACAAACTTTAAATAGCTATTACTAATATCTGATTGGAATAGTTATTTAAATATTTAACAGTCAATTGTATGTGTGTCATTAAAATTTAAAGCAAACATTGATCAGGGTTTAATATTTAGACAATAAATTGAATATGTCATATTATCCACATCCCATTTATCCACACCCATATTTTTCTATTTCAATGCGCCTGTTACCCTAATAAATAATAATATTTGCTGGTTGTTTATATATGATGTAAAAGGTACTGTAATTGAATGGCTTGTAATAATTTATCATCAAAAATTGTCAATTCATTGTAAAAAGGTAACAAAAACACAAATTTAAACAAAACAATGTAAGTAGTAAATTTTCAATCTTAATAAATAATTCTAAGTTTAGTTAACTCCATTACCTTAATACTTAATGCAGTTCTTCTTATTTTTCTAGATCAGTTAAATTTTTATCATGTTTATTCAACATGTACATACTCCAAACAAAAGAGACATTTTACCACCTTTGTTTTCAGCAACATGAAAAAGGGACTCATTTTACCTACATGTACATGTATAAACCTTTATAGTGTTTAACATGTGTAACAAAGAACACATTTTTTTTCTCAAATTTCTGTAGAAATAGTTTTAAAATACTGTCACGTTTCTTCCAAAATGTGACTGAAGATTGATGATTGGTATGCTTTCTATGATGTACATGTATGTAAATATAAACAAATAGCACCGAAGAGCTGTAACTTCTTTAGTGAACATAGGCAACAGAGCAAAAGCTTCTACCATCTTGTCAATATCTCTAATAATAAAATGTAAAATAAACTATGAGTGAAACTATATACATCAACTTTGAGGGGACAACTTTTGCCCCATCTAGCAAAGTCGAAGCATAGTCCTTTTTAGAAACTATAGTTGAAATTATGCCAAAAAAAGGATAGGGATGAATTGATATTTTCCCTAGCTCTACGTTGTTCACATCATGTGGCCGACCAAATAAGGGAAACTACTCTTGCAAAAATGAAAATAAAAGAATGGAAATGGGAATTCCGGATGACTTTTTAAAAAGGGCTATAGTGCTGCAGGTCTAAATGGTGTGTGATTGGGTATTGCGTCTTTTAGACATATTCTTGTTGGACTTGTGTTAAAGTATGAGACATCTTATATTATAGGAGTAAATGTTTTAACGTGTCTAGACCTCTTGTACTGTGAGAGTAAATCCCCATGATGTAGTTTTAAAATTGTTTATTTCTTTTAAACCAAGGGTCTGGACATTTTTTTAGCTGATTTAGGTCATTTTTGTCTAATTGTGCTGAATACATACATGTATATGAATATTACAATGACCCCCTTTTCCCCTTATCCTCCTCTGAAATATAAAGACAGTGTTTGTTTCTGTATAACATTTTCTGAGGTTCAACTTGAGTCTCTTCATTGATAAAAATTTATATTGTTTTTCTTGTGAAACCATGTTAAACTACATGTATATATATATGTCATTTTCAGATAACTTATTAAAACAGACATCATGTCGGCACCAAGAAGATCTGCAGATGAGCCTATTTATAGGATACCACCATACTTTTACCTCCATGTGTTGGACCAGAACCTTAACATCACCAGGCTAGAGATTGGACCACAGACCTTCATCAGACAGGACAATGAAAGGTAACCTATAGATCTACAAGTCTAAGCTAGCACCCAGGGATTCAAATTAGCATTGGTCCAAGGTCCGGGACCTTCAATTTTTGGTTCAGGACCTTTGAAACAAAAGTTCTGGACCTGCAAGTGTCTACAATATCTTTTATTGAGGACTTTTTAATAACATCTTGTGGACTTTCAACCTAGAACTTAAAAAGGTCCTGGTTCTTTTGTTCTTAAATGTTAATTTGAACCCCTGGCACACCTGGTTAATTCTGTCTTTGGCTGAATATAGATGTGCACCTTTAAAATTCAGGGTTTAAAAGACAAGCACCAAAAAGTCACTCCTAAATTCATTTTATCTGCATACACTGTCATTTGGCTGAATATAGATGTGCACCTTTCATAATTAAGGTATAGAAGCTTGACACCAGAAAATCATCCCTAAATTCACTTTATCCGCATAATTATGCAATTTACCATTATTATTATGACGTTTGACATGAAAAAAAATCACATTAAGCTGGAAATTGGATAACCCTGATGAGCAAAAACATTGTCATGTGCATTGTTTATATACTGTCTTGACTGTTTACAGTATTCTTGCAAATAAGTTGATTTGCATATAAGTCGGATCCCTTTTTGAACATGAAAATTGACAGGTATGAACTTGATATCCGATATCTCTATTATAAGTCAGTTCCCTTTCTTCCACTTGAAGATTACTCCTAAAAAATCTGACTTATACTCAAGAATGTATGGTAATGCTAAGATTAGAACATCACTGGATTGTTAACAGTTTACATATGGGAGTTGAAGTTATCCAATAATTGATGTAAGAAAAAGACTGTGTTAAGTTTCCTCTATGAACATGATAGATATAGAAAAATGAATTAAAAAGTAAATGGGGATTTATGGCCAGATTTTTCTTTCCATGTACTTACAATGCTTATATCGTAATAAACTATATTCTTTAATAATTATTAACAAGATACTTCTATCCGCTTACTTTTGTTATGGTTATAATCTATATATACTTTCTTTTTATTCTCCAGGGTTGTACAAGGTCCAGAGAAGATGATCACAGTGCCTCCAAGGCATTACTGTATCATAGAAAACCCAGTATTGAAAGACAAAGAGTCCAAAGTGGTGTTCGATGAAAGTGGACAGGCCAAATTGGTCCATGCTGATCAGGAGATTAGATTGGCCCAGGACCCTTTCCCTCTGTACCCAGGAGAAATCCTGAAACAGGTGAGAATTGGTTCTACTTGCACAAGTTGAAATTTAAAGATACATGTACATGTATGTAATACAATATTGCTGTGTGGTTCCTGAAAGTAATATTAGACTGTAGCCCATTATGAACCCTTTAGCATATTGAGAGAGGCATGAAAATTTTTTTCTAATTAAAAGGGAATGACAATATTCAGGGCTGAAGAATCAATATATTTTTGTTGCTTTCACATATATTATGTGCTTAGGGCTGTTCCAGCAAAACATACATGGGACCAGGGGAAGGCACTTTTTCTACAGGGGTACCACCCATAGAAGCAAATTATTCAACTTGCCTTATTTTCTTTGAACTTAATACAAGTTTCTAACACCCAACCATACCAGCAAATTAAATTGCCTTCCCCCCGTCCCATGTATGTTTTGCTGGAACAGCCCTTAATTACATGAAAAAAGATTTGATTACCATGATAACAAGCATTAGAAAAAAAAGCATGGATCAGACAACAATATTCTTATCATAAAGCATTTTCCTCATATAATTGTCAAAAGATTTGAGCATTGAATTAACTTACTGTTTAACAAATATTAAGGAAAGAAAAAGAAATTTTAAGTCTTATATTGGAAGTTGTTGAACTATTTAATCATGTCTTACATTGCATCCTCAGGTAGTTACTCCATTAAAAGTAGTAGCTGCTAACTCTGCCCTCCGCATCAGAGCCGTACTCGACTTTGAGGATGATAACGAAGAAAAGAGAATCGCAGGGGATGAATGGTTATTCGAGGGACCAGGAACTTATATCCCAAGGAAAGAGGAAGTGATTCAGGAGACCATTCGAGCCACAGTAATCAGACCCAACCAGGCCATTAGATTGAGGGCCAGGAAAGAAACAATCGACAGGCAGGGCGTGGCCAGAGTTACGGGGGAGGAATGGTTGGTCAAGAAGACAGGAGCATATCTCCCAGGGGCTTATGAAGAAGTTGTGGATGTTGTTAATGCTTATGTTTTGACAGACAAGGTTAGAAAAATACTGTGAAATATAATTATTTCGCATTACCAATTTTTATGGGTTTTGTGGGTCATTAAAACATTAAAATTTGATTTCCAATGAAATTGGAATTGTAAGATGATGGAAAAGCATGATGCACAAATTTTAAAGTCCACAAAAATGTTTTATCTAATAAAAATTGATACCCCTCAATTTAAGACTATGGAATGTTTGGAATAAGAAATACAAGTTATGTAGATTTTAATTTTTAGCAGCAAATGTCAATAGAAAATAATGAGATGTGGAATAAAGAATGTACACTACACAGCCCACAATCAAGCAGCAATTCAGAAAAATCACAATGGACAACCGCCAGCAGCCTTCGATGAGGCCAGTAGGCACTGCTCGTGGTTATGCAATTGGCCCATGGTCTAAATAAAATGCATATAATTCAAATCCAGTCCTGAAATAGTCATAGATAGACCCCCTTCTTAAACAAGGAACAGACAACATAAAACATAAAAAGACAAATACAAATGAAAGCTTTGTAAAGGATTCCTGGCTAAATAGGACAGGCACATATAATATGTGGCAGGGTTAAACTAGTTTTTTGGGCCCAACCTTCCCCCTATCAATATTAATTTTCTTTCAAAGTTTCATGGCAGTTACAGCATGATAGTAAAGAGGAAATAAACAGGTGTTTAGTGTAAGAATATAAAAGCATACAACAAAATTTATGCCTAGCAACACATAAAGAAGAGAATGCTCTGCAACCCTTTTGACAATAAGATGTAATAATATATAAAGAGTAAAACTCAAGCAATTTTATTTGCTGAAATCTGCACCTATGACAAATTTTACTCTTCAATTTTTTTGTGATTTTCATCCTAATGACATGACTGAAAAGAAATTTGAATGTAATTAACTGTGTTGTATTATATTTTGCAGAAAGCCCTACACATGAGAGCTTTGAGGACATTTAAAGATGACTTTGGAATCACAAGGAAAAACGGAGAAGAATGGTTAATCAAGATGTCAGACACAGAAACACATATACCTAATGTATATGAAGAGGTAGGCTACAGATATAGATTGTTCTCAAAAAGTAAATATTTTGATTGTTCAGATTAAACTTTCAAGCATAATTGTCTTGTACAAGACAGATATTATGATACACCTACCACAATCATAAAAAAAAACATTGTATTGTTGTATTTAACAGAATAGATAAATGAATGTTTATAAAGCGAAAATTATAACGCCGCCAAAATTACCAAGTCTCCAGTAATGAGGTTTGATGTGAAATTAGTTGAGGTGACACAACCTATTCGAATTCACGGCAGCAATTATTAAATCTACTATATAAAACAGCCTGTAGCCTTCAATGTTACCAGTGGTCACTGTTTGTAATCTGGCATTGGCCTTTAGTTAAAAATTATAAAACAAAACTTTTCAAAATCAATCCTTTTAAGTTATCTACAAAAAAAGTAAACTATCAACAAAATATGTAAACTATCTATTTTAAGGTACTCTCAGTTTTAAAATTTTAAGATTCTTCAGTATTATTTGCTATCCCTTAGGTAAAAATTTTAAAACTAAATTGTTTTAATATGTATGAATTACCATCTTCTATTTATAGGTTGTAGGAGTGGTCAACATTACGACACTGAGTAGCAGACAATATTGTATCATTCTTGACCCCTCAGATGAACATGGTAGACCACAGCTTGGAAAGAAAAAACTAGTCAAGGTAAGATAGTGATAGAATTATTGTCAAGATCTTACATTTTGAAAGAAATGTTAAAGTTAAAAGGAATTTCTGGAATCAAAATCTTGAAATAAACATTTTTCAAACATACATAAATGTATTGTCAATATCTTTTTGGCGCATACACAATGTTAGTTATAGAAATAATAGAAAAAAAAACACTTTGCAAATTAAAGCCTAAGGCAAAGCAGGTCATAAGAGTTTGATAATTCTATAATTTGTCTTTCTATCTTCAAGCAACAGTCTTATTGAGCATTTTGAAAAAATGAAAACTCTTAAAATGAATATTTCAGAAATTTTACATAGTATTTTTATACATGTATACTCTACATTGAGATAAAAAAAAAACGAAATTTGGGTATTTTGTTGATTGGGAAGGTCAGGGATTACATAAATATTATTTGTTTAACATGCCCTATATTATAAAAATCTGTTCATGTTAAACTTTTGTAAATGTTATGTTTTACAGGGAGAATGTTCCTTCTTTTTGATGCCTGGAGAGCGATTCGAAAGAGGAATACAGAACGTCTACGTCCTGGGTGAAGATGAAGGAGTGATCCTTAGAGCTACCGAGTCATTCAAAGATAAAGATGCTGTAAGTCTCATTAAACTCATTTTGTCTATTGAAAAGAAATCGGTTTGTCAGAGATTTTACAAAATATTACTCTATTCTTTTTTCTCCAGGACTGACAGAGCCTAATTTCTGCAATCTAACAGCATGAACAGCTTTACTTAAAAAAAAATTATATATAAAACTGGGGCAAAATCGTTATGATTAACACTTATAAGATTAAAGCTTCCAGGTTATTTGATAACATTTGAAAGAGTATCTGACAGTGTATTAGTATGATTTGGCTCATTGATTAAATTTTAAGCAATTCCATTTTAATTTTTATGGAGGGGGGGGGGGTTGCTTTACCATTTTAATATTTTTCTTTTGATTTCTTTGCTAAAATTTTCACTGCATTACAGTACAAAAAAAAACTTCTACTGCTTGGATCCCTGAAGAATGTTGGTTCAATCCCCTCCATATGAATTTTAATGGAATAGTGGTCTGATCGACTGTCACATTTTCTTTAGAGGAGATAGACAATATCATTAAAACATACATGTATAAATTTATGATTCTTGTATTTTCCTGGATCCAAACAGTTTGTATTTGTCTTGTTTTAGGAGGACCCAAAAGTAAGTTATGGCTTGTAGTGCTTCTATCATATAACAAAGAATTTTGCCTGCAAACTGTTGCCTTATTGTGATAAACATGCATTTACATTTTCATAACTTTGTCTTCTTGGCACAGATTTTTAAAAAGTATAAATCTTCTTTTCACCAGTTGATCTATTAAAGAAACTAAAAGAAATCAGATGAAATGTATTTAGATTATTACGTTTTTTATACCCCGCCACACGAAGTGGCAGGGTATTATGTGTTACCCTCAGTTTTTTTCGATGTCTGTCCGTCCGTCCGTCCGTCTGTCGGTCTGTCCGACCCCGAAGGTTTCTGACCAATAACTTGAAAACACGTCAAAGGATTTTAATGATATTTTGCACAGCTGTTTAGTACAATAAAATACAGGTCAAGTTAGATTTCCAGCATGATCCAAAATATGGTTTTCGAGATAGGCCACTTTGAAAAATCAAATTTCATGAAATTTTGAGTTTCCGACCAATAACTTGAAAACGCGTCAAAGGATTTGAATGATATTTTGCACAGCTGTTTAGTACAATAAAATACAGGTCAAGTTCAATTTCTAGCATGATCCAAAAAACAGTTTTTGAGATAAGCCACTTTGAAATCAAATTTTATGAACTTTTGATTTTATAACGTGGCGGGGTATCATTTAATGTCCCCTTACATGCCCTATTTTTGCTGAGATGAATTTAAAGACATTTCAAGAAATCATGAAATTTGATTCTTTACAATTTTTTATGAAACTACAGTAATTAAACATTCTTTTGCGAAATTGTCAAAATATTGGTTGGTGGTGTCTTGAAAAAGGTGCCTTTTTGATAGAGGAAAAGTGAAAGAGAAATTATTAAATCCACATTGAAATTTAATCACAGACTTGCGTTAAAAGTTGCTTCTGCAATTTTTATACTAATAAATAGAAGGAAATATATATATACATGGTTTAGTGGAAAGGACAAGGTACAGTAAGGGCCATATTTGGTCCCCTGATATAAAGAAAAACAAATCCTAAGTAAATGATTTAAATATCATTAAGGTTTCAAGTTAGATGGTTATACTTTTTGACAATGGTAACATTTTCCATCATCTACTTTAATTTGAATTGTATAGAGGTCTTAAGTAGTGCAAAAGTAACAAAATCGTCGAAAAATGCCGTTATTCATGCTTACTTTGTTATTTTTAATGATGAGCGACAACGTAGACCATGGATTTCTCGACTGATTTATAATCATTTTATAGTGCATATTAAAGTTCATGAATAATAACTGTGGTCTAAGTAGTCGCTGGCATCTAAGAATTGAAAAATTTTACCCAAATATTGCCATTTTCTGCGAATTTGAAAGAAATCATACTTATTCATCATGTTTTACAAGCAATTTCTAATATATAAGGTAAAAAAATCCTTATAAATTTAGTTGTTTTATCTTCTTTATTCATTCGACTTAATAAATAACAAAAAGACTTTTCTCTAGATCAGTTCTCTATTTTTAAGTCTAAGAGGGGGCCAAATACGGGCCTTAGCGTACCTTGTCCTTTCTAACTCTGAACACATTGCTAGTAGCAAAATTGTATGATGTTAGTGTGCATATGTTTGATTTTATCCTTAAACTTGCCAACACTAGTTCTCCAAAGATTAAGCAATTTTCCAACTGCCCGTCATATTACTAACACGACTCAACTGTGCATTGCTTTCGTTATGCTAGTCTTTAGCTTCTTTCTATTCAGCATAGAATGTACGTAAAATTATGTACTATTAAGATTTCTATGGCCTACCAAGGATAGTCTTGTGGTCATGTTCTTCAGTTGAACATCAGTCACTCTTAGGCCACTAGAAAATATGCAACTTCAATAAGTATGTGACTGGCACCTGTAGTGGATTTAGAAATTTTCAAACAGGAGGGTGTGTAATTTAAAAGAATCTTTTGGGACCTCTTATCATGCTTATTTCATACCGTTCTTTGTCAAATTTTTCTGTTGAATGGGAAAGTGCACGCCTGGTGCGCCATTCCTTAATCTGTCTTATGGCAATTACAGTCATAAAAAGACACATCTGATAGTTGTACCTTTATCTCTTCATTACTACCAAACTAGTTTATTTTAGAAAAAAAACTCTGTTAACCATGTGCTTCATTTGTAATGACTCACCTTGTTTCTTTTTAACTTTCAGGATGTGGACAGGAAACCAGGAGACAAATGGATGATCAGAGGACCAGCAGAATATGTCCCACCAGTAGAGGTCGAGGTCATCATGAAGAGAACCGCAATCCCATTGGATGAAAATGAGGGTATCTATGTCAGGGATATCAAAACGGGAAAGGTATGTTCAAACTAAGAAGCAGAGGTACCAATGGGGTATCAGAATGTCAAAAGTCCGAAAGGGCAACCACAAAACAAGTAAACACCAAGGAGAACAAAAAGACAGACAACATTAAAAATACAGAAACACAAAAAATACTGAATTTAAATTAACAAGGCAAACTCTAGTCACAAATAAGTGAACTCAGGTGCTCCGAAAGAGTAAGCAGTTCCTCCTTCCTATAGCACACTCATTGCATTGCCAACAGTCAAATCAGTGTATCAAATCCGGTAAAGGAAAACAAAACAAAACTTTATGACTAACCAACATCTGCACTCATTTGAGAGAAGCGCATGATGTCTTCCCCTATATTATTTTGTACTGAGACTCAGGTGTGGAAAAATTTTAAGCAACCAAAAGCGCTTTCCATTATGGAGTTTGCACCAGTTGAACTTTAGATTTGTGTTCCATTACCTGGTACAGTGCAAGCGGTTTGCATTAAAAGACGAACCAGACAAACCGGTGACAAAACAATTTAAACCGGTATGAACTGCATAATGGAAAGCAACCCAAGTACAAAACCTTATATTTACACATATAGGAGCATCATTCAAAGAAGATAAAGTCTAGAATTTGCTATTTCAAAACAAATTCATGATTTATTAAAGGCTTTGGGTTGCTCATTATTAGTCCCCTACCGGCAAAAGCCGAAGGGGACTATAGGTTTGCGCTCTGTCCGTCTGTCTGTCCGTCTGTCTGTCTGTCACGCCTCAGTTTTCCGCACTTTTTTTCTAAACGCTTATAGATAATGAAGTGATTTTTGGTATGTGACTTTACCTTGATGAGTTACAGATCAAGTTTGAGTTTCGTGTCGGTCCACAAATTTTTATGGGAGTTATGGCCCTTTGAACTTTGAAAATTCACTAAAATTTCAGTTTTCCGCACTTTTTTTCCTAACGCTTATAGATAATGAACTGATTTTTGGTATGTGAGTTTACCTTGATGAGTTACAGATCAAGTTTGAGTTTCGTGCTGGTCCGCAAATTTTTATGGGAGTTATGGCCCTTTGAACTTTGAAAATTCAGTTTTCCACACTTTTTTTCTAAACGCTTATAGATAATGAACTGATTTTTGGTATGTGAGTTTACCTTGATGAGTTACAGATCAAGTTTGAGTTTCGTGCTGGTCCACAAATTTTAATGGGAGTTATGGCCCTTTGAACTTTGAAAATTCACTAAAATTTAAGTTTTCCACACTTTTTTTCTAAACGCTTATAGATAATGAACTGATTTTTGGTATGTGAGTTTTCCTTGATGAGTTACAGATCAAGTTTGAGTTTCATGCCGGTCCACAATTTTTTATGGGAGTTATGGCCCTTTGAACTTTGAAAATTCTATAAAATATCTGTTTTCCGCACTTTTTTTCTAAACGCTTATAGATAATGAACTGATTTTTGGTATGTGAGTTTACCATGATGAGTTAGAGATTAATTTTGAGTTTCCTGCCGGTCCACAAATTGTTATGGGAGTTATGGCACTTTGAAGTTAAATCCATTGCAATTTTTTTTTCTACACTTTTTTATTGTTCCTTGTAGATAATAAACTGATCAAGTTTAGGTATTCATTTGTATGACAAATTGTTACCAGTGACTGAAATATGAGGCCGGTAGGGGACTATGTATTGTTTTGCAATACTCTCAGAATGCTTGTTTGAAACAAATATGTTATGGAAGTTAATGTTATAATCAATGCAGACTTAAAATCTGGTCACCAATGTAAAGTAAAATTTTATTTCTCTTGATTCAAATTAACAGTAACATAATGTGTGTTTAGAAAAGAAAATCTTTGTTGTCAATGTTATATTCTAAGATTTCAGTTAAATTTTAACATTTTCAGTGTATCTAATATTTTTAATTCATTTTTTCTCCAGGTACGAGCAGTTACTGGCGAAACCTACATGTTAAACCAGGATGAGGAACTGTGGGCCAAGGAATTGCCTCCAGCAGTTGAAGGCCTTCTGGCCAAAGGAAAGGACCCCCTAGCTGATAGAGGAGACTATGGAAAGGGAGGCGATTCTGCCTCAAAGCCCAGAGATAAGACAAGAGTCGTGTCTTTCAGAGTACCACACAATGCAGCTGTTCAAATCTACGATTACAAAGAGAAGAAAGCAAGGTATGATGTTTTAAATGTCCTGCTTGCATAGTTGTCCACAATTTTAAGCAGTGGTTTTATGTTTGCATAACTGAATTCATGTTGTTTATTTGTGTTGTGCATCCTTTTCAATTTATTTCTCAGAAAAAATCTGATTAATGTACATTTACTCATCGGGTGATACAGTTGTTACATTGTCCAAAAGGACCACTAGCCCACTCGCTAAATTCAAATTTTGGTTAGTTCAGTTCAGCAAGCAGAAATTTTGAGGCCAGTTCTAAAAAAAATTTACAAGTTATTCCTTCCAAATGATAGATGTATTTGAAAATATTGTGTAGGGTGTATTTTTAATGTAAACTTTTCAGAATTTTTCAATTTTAAGATCTTCATTTATCCTACATGAAAATCTTTAATAGTGTTGGTGAACAGGCAACTTTAAAACCTACTTGCCAATTCTGGCTAGTACATTATTAATTCAGTGAGTACTATTTTTGTGGTTCTAATCAGAATGACAAACTGAACAAAAAATTCATTTTGAAAATGTAGTGTCTTATATTTATTCCCTTAAAATGAAATGTGTTTATGTTATATAATTACAGAGTGATTTTCGGCCCAGAACTTGTAATGCTTGGACCAGATGAACAATTCACACAGCTCAGCTTGTCTGGTGGTAAACCCAAAAAACAAAATGTTATCAAATCATTGTGCCTCCTCCTTGGTCCTGATTTCTGTACTGACATTATTACTGTGGAAACAGCTGATCACGCCAGATTGTCACTTCAGCTCTCATACAACTGGCATTTTGACATCAAAAGTAAAGCTGACCAAACAGAGGCTGCCAAGATCTTCAGTGTTCCAGATTTTGTCGGTGATGCCTGCAAGGCCATAGCTTCTAGAGTGAGAGGGGCAGTTGCTCAAGTCCAGTTCGATGATTTCCACAAGGTAAGAATAGTTTTGTTACAGTTATAAATATTTTTAGTCCCCTACCGGCGAAAGCCGAAGGGGACTATAGGTTTGCGCTCTGTCCGTCTGTCTGTCACGCCTCAGTTTTCCGCACTTTTTTTCTAAACGCTTATAGATAATGAACTGATTTTTGGTATGTGAGTTTACCTTGATGAGTTACAGATCAAGTTTGAGTTTCGTGCCGGCCCACAAATTTTTAAGGGAGTTATGGCCCTTTGAACTTTGAAAATTCACTAAAATTTCAGTTTTCCGCACTTTTTTTCTAAACGCTTACAGATAATGAACTGATTTTTGGTATGTGAGTATACCTTGATGAGTTACAGATCAAGTTTGAGTTTCGTGCCGGTCCACAAATTTTTATGGGAGTTATGGCCCTTTGAACTTTGAAAATTCACTAAAATTTCAGTTTTCCACACTTTTTTTCTAAACGCTTATAGATAATGAACTGATTTTTGGTATGTGAGTATACCTTGATGAGTTACAGATCAAGTTTGAGTTTCGTGCCGGCCCACAAATTTTTATGGGAGTTATGGCCCTTTGAACTTTGAAAATTCACTAAAATTTCAGTTTTCCGCACTTTTTTCTAAACGCTTACAGATAATGAACTGATTTTTGGTATGTGAGTTTACCTTGATGAGTTACAGATCAAGTTTGAGTTTCCTGCTAGTCCACAAATTTTTATGGGAGTTATGGCACTTTGAAGTTAGAAAATCCATTGCAATTTTATTTTCTACACTTTTTTATTGTTCCTTGTAGATAATAAACTGATCAAGTTTAGGTATTCATTTATTTGACAAATTGTTACCAGTGATTGAAATATGAGGCCGGTAGGGGACTATGTATTGTTTTGCAATACTCTCAGAATACTTGTTATATCCAATTTTGTACCTTTTAGTGCATAAATCTAAACATAGTTCAATGAGGATTAAACTTCTATGCAGTGTTAGTAATCTTTTAAATTGCATGTGTTCAGTTTTGTCCTTTGAGAAATGAAAATGCAAAAATATTGTGATTTATGAGACTGGAAAAATGTGAGAAAAACAGTTATTATGTTGACTTCTTGTTTAATACAGAAGATAATAAAATGTGGAATAAGTATATGAGAGACACACCAAAGACAATGGAAATCAGTTGAAGTTTTGTTTATGAATAAAAAAATACCAGCTAATGACGAGTTTTGTTTTAAATAAATGACGATTATTATGTTTTAGTGTTAGAAGCTGCAAAATGTAAATAAGCATACTGATTTAGTAATAATAATCAATGCCCATTTTTTAACAGAATTCGGCCAGAATCATCAGATCATCTGTCTTTGGTTTTGATGAGAAGGACAAAGTAAGAGATATGTTCAAGTTCTCACAGAACAACCTGGTTTTCACCAGCATTGACATCCAGTCTGTGGAACCAGTAGACCAGAGAACCAGGGACGCCCTTCAGAAATCTGTACAGCTTGCCATTGAAATCACCACCAACTCACAAGAGGCTGCTGCCAGGTAGGTAGAGTTATGTCCCTTTGAAAACATGGTAGAATTTGATAGAAAAGATTTTGTTTTTATTATTGTACTGCCTGAAAAATGCACTATCTTTCAAAAGAATTGTTAATAAATGAGAGAACTGTAAGAACAAACATAAGCTGTGACACATATTCCATTGCCACAGTTTAATTCTTTTAAAAGGACTTGGCATACTCAGGATTTATGCACCTTTTGTGTATTTTTCTTCGATTGATCCATAATTCAACCACTGAATTCCATCCTGTTGGTTATTTTTATGCCCAATCTACAAAATAAGGCCACATTTAGTGTTTTGGTCTGTTCATCCATCCATCGATCTGTTTGGTCCGTTTGTCCTGAATGTTGTGAAATGGACATATCCTTGTTTTGTCTTCATGATAATACTCATTAAAGCTTAAAGTAAGATTTTTTTTGCAGTTAAAACATTACTTTTGCCCCAAAATTGTAAATGATCAGTCTTTCATACCAAACTTTTACTATTTCAGACACGAAGCAGAGAGGTTGGAACAAGAAGCTAAGGGCAGACTTGAGAGACAGAAAATCACAGACGAGGCCGAGGCCGAGAAAGCCAGAAAAGAGCTGTTGGAGCTGCAGGCAAACAGTGCTGCTGTGGAGAGCACAGGTCAGGCGAAGGCCGAGGCACAGTCCAGGGCAGAGGCTGCCAGAATCGAGGGCCAGGCTGCAGTAGACCAGGCCAAACTGAAATCTCAAGCCATGAAAATTGAAGCTGTAAGTGTTACTCTTATCTTAGTGATTATGCATGAGAAATCTGGGTAGATTTTAACCAGAATTAGATTAATTTAGTCTGTCTAGTGGAACAAACAAAATTTGTGATTTATCATGTTTAATGCACATTACAAAACATGAAAAACCTTTTAAAAAGATTTTTATTTTCAGTGATATAAATAAAAAGTGATATGGTGTATGGATGCATGGCACAAAATCCCATAATAAA
Organism: Arcuatula senhousia; assembly: GCA_963971305.1. NCBI lineage: Eukaryota > Metazoa > Mollusca > Bivalvia > Mytilida > Mytilidae > Arcuatula > Arcuatula senhousia. Next base: position 4,687 of record CAXARO010000483.1, on the reverse strand, counting down.
TATTGAAAAAAAAAACCAAAGAATAGGAACAGTAGTTCAAACTACAAGTTGGGATGACTTTCTTATTGAATTATCTCGATGAAGAAATCAACTAAATCTTTTTTTTTTACTTTATTGCAGGAATCAGAGCTTGAAAGACTCACACAAGCTAGAGAAGCAGAGCTCAAATTCGTCAGAGAACAAAACGATATGGAATTGTCCAAATCAAGAGAAATGTCCGAAATTGAGACCACAAAGTTCAAGAACATGGTGGATGCCATCGGCGCCAACACTTTGGCCACCATGGCCGCCGCTGGACCAGACCAGCAGGTTAGGATGTTACAGTCCCTTGGACTGAAATCTACCCTGATCACGGACGGCAGTACTCCCATCAATCTTTTCAACACGGCCAACGGTTTGGTTGGAGGTATGATGCCTGTCAAGAGAAGTCGAAGATCACAAGAGGATGACGAAGATGATGATTAGATGCAGAATCAAGAACAATATCAATTTTGTGGTGTAGTGTTATCATTTTCATAGACTTCTTTTCACACTTATGATGGATCAAATACATAGACTTTTGTATATATTGACCATATCCTTGTTAAATCATTACACTGTTGACTTTTATATATTTTTTGTGATACAATCTTTTCTTTGTTACTTTTTATACACAAATTTCATGTTGAGTTATTTTCTGTTATTTAACATGTTTGATAGCTGTCAGAGATACTTGCTGTAATAATTGCTTAGTGAAGAATTTTGTGTGTGAATGGTAAAGAAGATTTAACTTGAATGTGCTAACATTTACTTTTTTTGTACATTTTAGTAGCAAATAAAGGTGTTTTTTTGGTGAGATTTGTGTTTTGAAAGAGAAAAGAAAATGTAAATATTTTATATCTGTTTTGAAAAACCTTGTAATAAACTCCGAGCTAACAGTGCTATTTTATTAAAAAAAATGTTTTTTTGTCTTTTCTGATAATATTATGACACAATCATAGAAGTTCAGAAAGACATGTGTGGTTACTCTTCTTGTGTTAAATCACAAAATGTAAAACTTGTGCAATATGAAGAGAAAATTGTACAACTTTTGACATTGTTTTATATTTGTTGTACAGGTTGAAAAATCGTTTTATTTAGACATAATTTTTATAGAAAACATTTAATGATCAATATGCATACATGTACATGGCATAAATTTTCAACTTATTAATCCCTGTATGTTAGTATTTATTGTTCATTAATGTTTAAAAGTTTTGTAGAAAATAATAAAAAGTAAAATAACAAACATTTAGCTTTTGTGTAACCAAATGGCATAGAATTGTATTTCTTCCATAAATGACTCTTTCAGTGTGAGATGACCAGGTTCAGATGTGAGCACATGCAGCGAGCTCACACTGGTCAATTAACCAATGATAATCGCCATTACTGATATTGATCGATGATGTCGACCAATGAAATGCAATGTTATTTAAAACTTCGGTTTTGAGAATGAAGCCACCTAAGATTTCAGAAAATTAAAAAAGAATTTTTACTGAAGAAAAAGGTACTAACACTCCTTCTTGGAAAACCGGCAATCATGATCTTTCACTCGTAATAGAATTTTTGGGGTCTTTTGGCTGTCTGTTGCGCTCCAGTCCCTAAAAGACTGAAAAATTCTATCACTCGTGAAAGATCAGCCGGTCTTTTCAAGAACTTATGTAAGAACCTATAATTCAATGACAATGTCTATTAAAATACGATGTTTACCTTGGTACCCCTTGATAAGCTTGAAAGCTTGAGCAGTGGTCATCTCTAGGTATTTGTCACCATAGCTGCAGTTCCAGTGGCGGATTCAGAGGGGGCGATGGGGGCATTTGCCCCCCACCTGTAATTGAGAAATTTTAATATTTTCTGTATAAAATTGATCAAGAAACTTAAATTTTTCATAAAAATCAGACATTATTAGCAATTACCCCCCCCCCTTTCACGGAACTCTGGATCCGCCCCTGGGTTCCATGGCTCATAATGGTCCTTTTTGAAACTTTCTGATTTGATGGATTCTATGGTCCCCAAAAATAAAAAGATACCAAAAGAACCATTTGAGCTACTGATAGCAGCTATGTCATCCATTACCTGTGGTGAAATCATTGTTTAAGGAATTCAGTTAAAAGTTGTGTTAGAAGCAGAAGTACCAATGGGGTATCTGAATGTCAAAAGTCCAAAAGGGCAGAGACAAAACAAGTAAACACCAACAAGACCCGGGACAAAAACAGTTAAAAAATGTTAAACATGGAAACACAGTATAACTGAATATCAATCAACAATGCGAACTCCAGTCGAAACAAGAGTGAACTCAGGTGCTATGGAAGACTAAGCAGTTCCTGCTTGCTATAGCACACCTGTCATTATGCCATACATGGTATTGATTTTTTTTTCCGGGGGGGGGGGGGGCTTTTTTATGCCCCATCTACAAAAGTAGAAAGGCATATAGTAAATCCCATATTTCCTGACAAGTGCCACATCAACAATATTGGTATGGTATGTGCACCTAGTGATGCTAAGTACAATACATGCTTCGGATGTGGGCTGTGACCTATATTTTCCGCATGAATGACCACTTATAGAAGAATGGTTAAAGTCCATTTCTTCTTACTGACAAGTGCCATAGCAACCATATTGGTATTGTAGGTGCACCTTGTGATGCTTAGCACAATGCATACTTCGTGTGCTGGATGTAACCTATTTTTTTCCACATGAATGGCCTCTTAAAGAAGAGTAGTTAAAGTCCATTCCCGCTTACTGACATGTGCCACATCTACTATATTGGTATGGTAGGTTCACCTAGTGATGCTAAGCACAATGTATGCTTCGGATGCTGGCATTGACGTATTTTTCTGCATGAATGACCACTTATAGAAGAATGGATAAATTAAAGTCCATTCCTTCTGACTGACAATGTTCCTTCTGACTAACAAGTGCATGTCGATGCTAAAAGATAAATGTTGTGAGATGGAGCATTATGTCTTTTGGACATATCATGTTTCATTTAGACATAAGGGGCCCAAAAAGGGACAAAAAATGATTTTTTGTCTCGCCTGCGAGGAAAACTCGCGGAATGCGAGACATAGGTATTACTTTCCGGCGGCGGCGGCGGCGCTTAAACTTTTTGTAAGACTTTTATTGACGATGAATTGTTTGAAAAGTATAATAGTTAGGCATCTGATATTTGGTATACAGACAGTTGAGGTTAGGTTCCTACCCTTTTTTAGCTCACTGAAGGGTCAGGTGAACTATTGTCATCACTTGGCGTCCGTCGTCCGTAAACTTTTTAAAACATTAACTCCTCTGACACCATAAGTCCAATTGCAACCACACTTGGTATGGTTGTTCATTAGCATTTGGTGCTTAGAACTGATGTGGGGATTTTTGATTCGTCGTTAAACATGGCCGCCATGGCTAAAAATAGAACATAGGGGTAAAATGCAGTTTTTTAGCTCACCTGACCCGAAGGGTCATGTGAGCTATTGTCATCACTTGGCGTCCGTCGTCCGTCCGTCGTCCGTAAACTTTTTAAAACGTTAACTCCTCTGACACCATAAGTCCAATTGCAACCAAACTTGGTATGGTTGTTCATTAGCATTAGGTGCTTAAAACTGATGTGGGGATTTTTGATTCGTCGTAAAACATGGCCGCCATGGCTAAAAATAGAACATAGGGGTAAAATGCAGTTTTTTGCAAATAACTCAAAAACGGCTACAGATATCAAAATTCTGGCAAGGGTAAAAGTGATCAGCACCTCAAGATCTACCGACCCTGAAATTTTGAAGAAAATCCAACGACCCATGTAGGAGTTATTGCCCTTTTTAGATCACCTGACCCGAAGGGTCATGTGAGCTATTGTCATCACTTGGCGTCCGTCGTCCGTCGTCCGTAAACTTTTTAAAACATTAACTCCTCTGACACCATAAGTTCAATTGCAACCAAACTTGGTATGGTTGTTCATTAGCATTCGGTGCTTAGAACTGATGTGGGGATTTTTGATTCGTTGTAAAACATGGCCGCCATGGCTAAAAATAGAACATAGGGGTAAAATGCAGTTTTTTGCAAATAACTCAAAAAACGGCTTCAGATATCAAAATTCTGGCATAGGCTAAAAGTGATCAGCACCTCAAGATCTACCTACCCTGAAATTTTGAAGAAAATCCAACCACCCATGTAGGAGTTATTGCCCTTTTTGTGGATTTTTTGCAAATTTTGCACCTGTTTAGCTCAATATCTTGAAAACTATACTAGATATTTGAGAAATTTGAATTGCATATTGTTAAGCACATCAAGATCTACAAAATATGTAACAGGGTCAACGTTGTAGGACCTTTCCTTTTAGGAGTTATTGCCCTTAGAACGTCAAAATTTAGCATTTTAACAGCATTTCCTCATTACATTGAAAACGTTAACTCCTCTGACACTTTAAGTCCAAATGGAACCAAACTTAGTATAGTTGTTTATTAGCATTAGGTGTATAGAACTGATGTGGGGATTTTTGATTGGTCGTCAAACCTGGCCGCTGTGGCTAAAAATAGAACATAGAGGTAAATGGCAGTTTTTTGCAAATAACTCTACAACGGTGACAGATTTCAAAATTTTAATTGGAGCAAAAGTGATCAGCACCTCAAGATCTACCAGCTCTGAAATTTTGAAGAAAATCCAACAACCTATGTAGGAGTTA